>PVKN010020680.1:0-15840 GCA_004027915.1 Capromys pilorides
GCCCTAATGTGCTGACCCTTTCTCTAAAATACACTGCCTAGAATAAACTGGATTCCTCAACAATTAAAAATAAAAACATCTGTGCAATCTAGTGGAGCATCTACTTAAAGGCAGGTTATTGTTTCTAATGTTTGACATTAAAATACTTTAAAATATTCCCCTTGTTATTAGAGTTCCATCCCCCACCTCTAGTCTTGGGAATTTAAACCAGGGCCTTCGCACTAATCTACATTCCCACTCCTTCCTTCCTTCCTTCCTTCCTTCCTTCCTTTCTTTCTTTCTTTCTTTCTTTTTTCCTTTCTTTCTTTCTTCTTCTTTTTTTTTTTTTTTTTCATTTATTTTAAAACAGGGGACAGCATCTCACCAAATCACCCAAACATCAGGCTCAATTTGCAATCCTCCTGCCTGCGTCCCCTAGCATTCTGGGATTATAGACATGTACCACCACACCCCATTCTTTGCTTTTTATAATGAATTCCCATTAACATGTGTTATAGTTAGATAGAGTTTAATGTGTCTCTAAGAATAACCTCCCTTCCTAGCTGGTCAGCATCACTAGACAGGGAAGAGTCATACATGGGGTTACAATTCTACCTACTTTTATTTATTTTTTTTAAAAAAATTTTGTTTTTGTTTTAGGGAAGGGTCTATAGGATGTTCAAGGTCTCACTACTAGATCAGACTTGTAGTGATCCACCTGTTTACAGCCTCCCAAGAGCTGGGATTATAGGTACATGCCACCATGCCCAGTATCAATTGCCATCTCAGAGCAACAGGAATTGAACCCCCAGCCCCTGCACCTTCTTGTAGGTGCTTTAATCCTCTGATTTATTTGGCCAGCCCTACCTACTTTTAAAATTCAAGAACAACATTAAATCGTGGGTTTTGTTTAACCACGATACGGTCATTGCATGAACTTCTTTAGCTCAGTAACTGGAAAATATTTTGATAACAGAAGCAGTCTAAGGCAAGGGACCCATCTGGGAGTCTGGATTATGTCCTTAGGCCTGGTATACTTGAAGACATGGACACTCTCAGGGTGTTTCTCATGAGAAGAAAAGTAGAGAAGCATAAAGGATGATAAGAAAGAGCTTCACTCACTTCAGTCTGCCCTTGCGTCCTGTTAGGGGCCTCTTCGTAAGGGAGCCCCTTACAAAGGCCGAAACAGAATTCTATAGCCCATCACCATCTTGTCTTCCAGAAATAGTAAGAAAGAGCTCACATGTGTATTAGTTTGATTTGGCATCAAGTCTCTAATTTCATAAACTTGTGGGCTAGATAATGCTCAACTTCTAAAGCTGAGGAATAAAGCAGGTTTTATTTTTGCCTTTGTATGTGGCTAGTCTCTCTATGTAAGTGCTGTTTGTCCTGAACTCACTGTGTGGTCCAGCCTGGCTTTAAACTCCCAATGCCTGCCTCTACCTTCTGACATTCCAGGTTTGCATTCCATGCCCAGCTAAAGCAGTATATTTTAAATACAGTGTTTTTAAAAAATATGTTTTTATCTGTGACTGATTAACAGATACTACATAGTATTTAATCTCTTTTCTTTTTTAAAAATTTGCTACTTTGTACATGAAGGAATTGATTTAGTTGCAGAGACAGCTAAAGTTCTGGCAAGAAAATTCCAATAACATCTATTTGTCAAATACCCTCAAATAAGAAAGGCTTCTTTCAAAAGTATCAGCTTACATCGCTGGCAATGTCTCTAGAAGCCTTGGCAGCTTGGATTGGAATAGCGTCCACACGCAGGTCGTAGCCCTCCTTCTTGGACTCTTCCAGAGCAAGTTTATAAAGTTTCTGTGGAAAAGAGTCACTGATTAGCACCTCTTCATAAAAAGTGAAGTTGGCTTGTTGTTGGTAAATTTCCTCTGCCATCATAACTACATAAGCCGCAAAGTAAAGAACTCAGGTGGTCTTATAGGTAACTATGTTTCATGGTGCTTACCGATGTTAAGGCATTTGTTCTAAACTTTCAGATTTTATTGACTGATAAATTTCAAAAATTTGAAGGGAATCAGTATTTGGTGGTCAAATTTTTATTTTTCCAAATAATCTACATGTATAAAATAGCTATTTACCACTGCTACCATTCCATGAAAGGAAAGGCCACCTTATTACTGAAGAAGAAAATAAGAATGATGTTTGAAACTTGAATATATTTGACTTCATGAAAAACTCAGTGGATTGTCCTTATTTTTTCTCACTTTTCTATCAACTACCATCAAGGACCGTGGGTTCTGGGCTTATTTCTCTTATGAAAATATTTTTCCTAGTAAAGAGGGTTTTAAAAGGGCCCTGAAAACCATACTAAATTATATAAGCACACACTGAAGTAGCAAAATAATACAGGGCATAATGACTTACTGAGTAACGGCTTCATGCCTGCTGCTTATAGTAACTGGATAAACAGAGCTGTACCTCAGTATTCAGGGGGATTTGTCCCAGGAATCTCTCTACCGACCCAACACCAAAATCCTTTGATGCTAAGGCTTTCACCCCAAATGGCATAGGTTTGTATATAACTTATGTGCTTCCTCCTGTGTATTTTATTTAATACATAATACGTATGTATTTACATAGGTACAATATGTATACATGTGCGTTTACATGTGTATAATATGTAATTATACATATAATGTACTATATATATGTATCATGTATAAATGCTACATAAATAGTTATCATATGATTTTCCTCAGAGAATAATAGTAAGAAAACTGGTAAGCAAATGATAAGGAATAAGAAAATGTATTTGGTACCGATACAATTATTAAATAAAATAATTTTGATCCACAGTTGATTGACTCTGTGGATGTGGAACCCATGGCTATGGAGGGCCAACTGCAATGACCTGACACTCACCCTGAGCTGCAGGGCGGCTTATGTATATGGTTACTACCTGGACATTTCTCCATCTGTGCTCCCCCAACAGCCTGTTAATACAATGCTGGACTCTTCCATGGACTCAGAACTTGGTCCAAAGCTGAATCAAGGGTGATTCTTCCTGACACAGTTTGGAGGTATATCATGAATTAGTCAAGACATTTCACTAAGCAGGCAGCTGCAGCACTGCACATTGGCCCTTCTGTCCATTGCAAGAGCAACAGTTTACTCACATCACTGTAGTTAATTCGGTTCAGTTTGGCTAGCATGATTTCCGGTGTGTCAGGCATAACGTGGATTGTTTTCTTGTCATTTTCCCAGGCTTCAATATATAAGCGCTATCAAAAAATGAAAAAAAAAAAAAAAAACCTGTGTCAGTGTTCATAAGCATTTTCCTTTTGAGTAAATGCCAGTCACTTCTGCTGTATACAAAGTAGAAGTACAATATTACATGTGTATAAATTCTTACCATCTAGCTTCAATACTGGGGACTGAACTCAGGGCCTTTGCAGTGAGCTACTTCCTCAGCCCTTTTTCATTTTTCATTTTGAGACAGGGTCTCACTAAGTTATTTTATAATGTTAGCTCACTAAATTATCTTAAATTTCCCAGATTGGGCTTGAATGTTTAATCTTTGCACCCTAATCTCCCAGAATAATAGAATTACAGGTATGTGCCACTGTGCTTGACCTACCTTTGTATCTTATTAAAATTCTTCAGGAATGTAATCTTCTAATTGTTAAAGAATTATGGATTCATTACAAAATAGTATTTTTAACATCAATTTAATATTTTGAAGTATCACCAAGTAACTATGCTACTTGGGTAGAAAAGTTATTTTAAGAAGGTATCATAAATGTTACAGTAATTGTTAAAATGCAGTGATATAACAGCATTGGCCCCCTGTTCAATGGAAACTTCTGACAGCTGGCAGTAAGGACTGAAGACTCACCTTATTCATGTTTAGTGCGTTGTTCTTTGCCAACACCTGCTCCAGAGAGTCAGTGACACTGGTGAATTTTAATGCATCTGGACGCTGACGGTACACGTTATCGCTCAGTATCTCTGTGGCTCTCTTGGCTTTAAGGACCTCCACGGAACCGATTGGAACCCAGCCAATGCCTCTCATCCATTCAAGATCTGACTTATACAAGTTCTGAGGATAAAGAAATGAAAACCATGCTCATTAAGGTTTCAGATTTGCAGTCACAAGTAAGTCATACTCTGCAAATAAGCATTGCTGGTGGAACCAGAGAGCTCCCAGCACAGTCAGTCACTTACAAGTATATTTTTCCCTCAGAATTACACCAATTATGATTGTGCCAATAACGATGAAAAAAATGTTTTAAAAGACATGGTCTTGCCCTTGACAGGATTACAAAGTTTTTACCCCAAAGCAAAGCTTCTTTAACTTTTGGAAATATGTTCTAACAACTCCAAATACAGCCACACATGTGTGGTGTATAGAATATTGCTAACACAAAGACTCCTGCTGTCATTTCCAGCTTCAGAAACTACAAAATAGCCAATGAGTGAAGGAAATCTGATACATAGATAGATGTGTACCTAATTAGACATTTTATTTTACTCTCTGTAAGATACACTAAATACTAAAAAAATTAGACAATTTTGGAAAATATAAGAATATTCTAGAATTTTCTTGTCGGCAAATGTAAAATACGAATATTTATTACAATAATTTGGTACAATGAACTTTTCCTCCCACTGTCTCCATTCTACCCTCTGTGAACAACACTACCCCTTCAGCTTAAAATTGATAGTGAAACATTTTTGAGGCCCCAGTTCTATCTGACTCAAAGGCAGCTTGTAGTACTAGGAAGATACATACTGATGCAGAATTAATAATATTTATTTCCTCCTTTATGTATAACTTTTGGAGGAGAAAAAAACGTAAAAATAAATTATAGTACTTCTCATGAGAAGCTCCGTTTAGTTAGCCATATGTAGCGTGAACTATGCAGATTCCGGTGCACAGACACAGAACCCACGGCCACATTCCAGATCTGCTTTTAACCCAGCGTCAGGGTACTCACATCACTCTGGAGGTCGTAGGCTTTTCGTGCCTGAATGACATCGTTCTGGTCAGGGAGACAGGTCCACTCATGCAGAAGATTTTTATAGTCCACATCACTGACCAAGGTCTGGCACTTCTTGGCCAAAACAATACCCAACATGTCCACTGGGCTGCTGAACCTTGTCTTGTATTTCTCAAAGTCTTTCTTGTACTCACGGTCGCTCTGCATTTTGGCAACGTGCACAGACCACATCATCTTGGGGTCATCATGTATGGCTCGGGCGCCAATGTGGTGGCCCAGCTGCTTACGATAGCCTTCTTTGTATTTGTACTGAAGGAGAGAACACAGCATGTAAGGAGGAGGCACTGAGGACTGTGGTTTGCTGCTCTTTTTGAGGGGGATTGTTTTGTGAAATCCTTCAAATGACTGGGGGTTTTCTTTAATAAGTTGCTGTTGTGCTGCACACCAAGAATGGATTTTCCTGTACAGAGTATGGTGTCATTCATACTTACATTTCCACAAAACTCCAAGAGTTCCTTTATATAGATCATAGGATGAGCCCAAGACAGTGAGGAGTTCTGACAATGCCTTATAAGTCCTGTGAATAAACTATCTGACGGCACTCCTTGAGGTGTGTTTAGATGGTTCATTATAATCTTTTTCTGAGGGATTCTGAGAAATAGTTTCTTTTTCACAAATAATCTGGTTAAGGTAGTTTAGAAATGGGAAATTTCTGTTACTGCCCATAATAGAACGGTGTACAATTTCAGTTTTGAGAGAAAGAGTTTCATTCAAAACTCTTGGGTGTAGACTTTCAATTTTGCAAAATGAAAACATGGAGATTTGTTGTATAATAATGTGAATAGGGTCAACATCATTGAATTATATACTCTTTTTTTTTTTTCTGTGGCCAACTAAGCCTGCCCTGGGGGCAGGGCTGGTGTGGCATGTGGTGCCAAGGATCAAACTGCAGTCCTTGAGCTTTGCCTAAGCTTGCTTAAGCATGCGACTTAGGCTGCTAAGCTATCTCACTGGCCTGAACTGTATTCTTGAAAATAGTTAAGATAGTAAACTTCATATATATTTTTACCATGAAAATACACAAAATGGATAATTTTTCTACTTTTGGATATCTACAAATCAAATGTCTTCATTTAAAGGGTAAAGAAATATTGATTCTATGGACCACACAGCAAAGACTTTTAGGCTTTGTGTTATTCAGTGCCCCCTCCTTCTTATGTGGTGAGCTCAGTGAACTCTAATCCTTTTCTATCATCTTTGCCTTGGGTGCACCCCAGGAGAACTCATGAGGTTCTAGGAGTATCTCAGTACCTGTCCATCTGGCTTTACATGAGGCAGTCACTCCTATTAAGCAAAGACCAACAGACAAAAAGGAAAGAAACTGCATCCAACAGTAGATTTTGACACGATGATGATACTATGACCTGAGCTAAGCTATCTCCTATCTTGGCCTCAGTTTGTGTGTGTACAGTGGAGGAAGGTGAAGGGAACAATGACAAGGGACTTCTGGTTGTATTTCAAGAGCGTGATTCCCTGTAGATGTGGTGGACCTGAGGACAACCCGTCTGAGTACAGGTCAGCTCTTACATCACTGGCGATATCCCGAGAGGCCTTGGCAGCCACGATGGGAATGGCATCACTTCTTAAATCATAGCCTTCTTTTTTGGCTTCTTCCATGGCCTGGCGATAGAGACTCTGAGGAAAGAAACAGTGGTTGTTAGGCACAGAACTCACATTCACTCTAAAGCTGTGTTTCTGTCAAAGGAAGACTAGTTTTGAATACAAAAGCTTACTGGTGAAAAAAGAAAACGACTATTTGTCTAAATGACTAAATTAAATGGAAATTTATTTATTTTATTTATTTATTTTTTGGTGGTACCAGGGATCCAACTCAGGACCTTGTGTTTGCCAGGCAAGTACTTATTCCACTGAGCTACCTCCCCAGGCCCTGAATTGAAATTTAATATTCAGTAATATTTACTATTTATTTATTTATTTTGGTCATCTACTTTTTATTTTTTAAAATTTTTTACAATAACTAAAAATTGCATATTGTTGTCTTCATCATAGTTGTCCAGAGTACATGATGCAGACATGATTTCTTGTCTCAACCTCATTAGTACAGATCTTTCTTTTCATTGCACAAAGAGAAATTAGCTGTATATATAGTCCAATAGTCCACAATAGTAGTGGGTTATCAGCTCATCTGGCATTAACAGAAGCTGTTGACTTGAGCCTTTTACAACTTAGCATATTAAAATGGCTTTCCTTTTTATACCTCATGTTTAGACTTTTCTGCTGGATGGTTAATACGAAGACAAAGCAAGACCTATATTACAAAAAAATGTAACTTTTGTATCTTGCAAGGTCAGTCAGGTGCCCTCAAGATTTATTTTTAAGACAAAGTCTTGCCATGCAGCTCAGGCTGGCCTTAAGCTCGCTTTGAAGCCCAGGCTGGTATTGAACAAGCAAGGATGGCTTATTCAGCAAATTTTAACATCACAACTTCTTGAACAAATCCTTACACATAAATTAAATCTATAGCTTTCAGTGAGTTTAGATTGTTTAGAACTAGGTTTCTCATGAAACAACTAAGAAATATTTAGTTAATAATAATAAATATTTATTTAACTCTAAATTTGACATAAGAACAATTCTACTAGCAGCCATTATAATCACCTACTAACACTTAACAACAGTAGTATGAGAACATGTTCACAAGCAAAGCAGTGTTGAAATAAGGATAACTGATGCTTCTGGATTTCCCTGTCAATATTGATTTGCTCCCTCTTAGTGGTAGTGGGTGCTGGAAACTGGTAGCAGATGTGAAAATGGCAAGTGCCAAAGATTCAGGAGCCAAAGTTACTAAAATGATAGAGATTCTATTTGTTTCTTCCCTCAAATTGGGGCACCACTGCTGCTCAGCTCCGAGGCAGGACAGACGCACACAGCAGGGCGAAATGCAGTTAGTTCTATGGAACGCAGTTTGGGAAACACATCCAACAAATCACCTGTAGCAACAGTCATTAACCTCCTCCCCACTTTTTTTTTTGCCTGAAGTCTTTGTATCTTTGTTTACGAGAATCTTAACCAATTCAGTATTCAGTGAAAACAACATGCAACTTAAAACAATTGTTAATATTGGTGTTTAGTAATACAAAATATATATTTTAACAAGCTTTAAACATAAAAGTGAAAATGTATTGTTTTCTTAATGAGGTTATTATGATATATAGGAGCTCATAGTGCCTTGATTGAAAATTATTTAAGTAGGTGTGTACTAATGAATTAAATTGTCTATTTGAAAGGTCTCTATTATTTATCTATTGCAGTGCTAAGGATTGCACTGAATACGACCGTTTCACTGAACTATATCCCCAACTATTTGTTTGTTTGTTTATTTATTTATCCCTGTGGTAGTGAGGATAGGCCCCAACACCTTGCACTAAACTGAATTTCCAGATCTTTTTTTGGTACCAGGGAGTGAACTCAGGACCTTGGGCTTGCCAAAATGCAGGCACTTATGCCACTAAGCTAAGCTCCCCAGCCCCCATCCAGGCCTTTTTTACATATATATATATATATATATATATATATATATATATATATATATATATATATTACGGCCGGCTCAGCCTGCCCTGGGGGTGGGGCTGGGGCAGCATGTGGTGCCAGAAAACAAACCATGGTCCCTACGGTTGCCTAAGCAAGTGCTTTAGACTGCTGAGCCATCTTGCCAGCCCAGGTCTTTTTCTTACTTTTAAATTTTGAGACAGAATCTCAGTTGTCCAGGTGAGGCTTAACTTTTTAAGCTTCCTACCTCAGCCTACCAAAATGCTAGGATCACAGACATGCATCACCATGCCAGGATTTTCATTTAATATTTCAAATATGCTTCACAGTAATTACTGGGCCAGAAATTCATTTTTGTTCTTTTAAAAATAAAATCTTTATATAATCATATGTAGTAAAAGACTGTAATATGTGTTTTTTAATATTTTAAAATGTATATTTTCTGAGGGGCTGGGAAGACAGCTCAGCAGAATAAGCCCTTATCTAGCAAGTACAAAGGCCTGAGGTCAATCCCTGATTCAGCCAAAAAAAAAAAACAAAAAACAATGTTTTCCTTATTTTGAAAAATTGAACCTACAGTGAAGTCAGAATAGTACAATGAATACTCAAATAACCAGCTGATTAACACTCTTGCCATAGCTGCAATCATGTGTATGAGTATGCACTGTGTGCATGTTGTTTCTTATTGCTAGTTTTAACTACTGAACCAGTTAAGAGAAAATTATACACATCATAAACTTCACCTTTAAATGTTTCACCACTTATCTCCTACAATAAAGTTTCACATAATCCCACTATAGGCATCAAACACCAGAAACTGAATATTGATGCAATATTATTTTCTAATATACAGTAATTGTTCAAATTTCATCAAATGTCCCAGTAATATTCTTTGTAACAGTTATTTCTTTATTGACAATTAAAGAACATGAGTTGCATTTTTTTTGGTCTAGTTTCTCCACCTTTAAACAGCATCTTTCTTTCTTTTTTTGTTTTAATTTTGTTTTATTTTATTGTTCTTAAACCTCATTTATTTATTTGTGTTATGGCTGGCTTAGCCTGGCTGGGGGTGAGGCCGGCACAGCATGTGGCGCTGGGGATCGAACCACAGTCCCTGCAAGTGCCTAAACTTTCCAAGGCAGGGGCTTTAGACCACTGAGCCATCTCGCCAGCCCAAGCATCTTTCTTTTTTGAAGAAGAAAGGAGTGCCTGTGAAGGAGGACAGGCAGCTCTTTAAAGGTCAGGGTGGGGCCGGGAGTTCCCTTTACAGGCCGAGTTCTCAGAAGTCACCTGGGTTCATTAATTTGCTGTAAGTGAGCAGAGCTGTCATAACCCTGGAAAGCCTTCGTGAAGTGCAAAGGTAGCTGAAGTATGAAGACAGCTTATCTCTACATTCTATGTAGAGAAATAATCAAAAGTCTATAGGGCTGGTGAGACAGCTCATCGGACCAAGCACCTACTTAGGCAAGCTCAGGAACTGGGGTTCGATTCCCAGTACCACATGCCATGCCAAGACTGGGTGTGGTGGCACATGCCTGTAATCCCAGTGCTGGAGAAGCTGAAAACAGGAGAATCACTATGAGTTCAAGCATAGTGAGACCCTGTACCAAATATATTTAAAAAACAAATCTTAATATAAAAATAAGAATAAACTTAATGTCTTTGAGACAAAATAAGTTATTTCTCTTAAAATGTCTATACATATTTTTATAACAGAAGAAGTAAATCTTTCATCGGTTATATTTTTCACTGTAGAATAAATGCTCTACTACCTCGACACAGCATAAGTGGGGAAAACGTGCTTGATTCATCTCATTGCTTTAGGCCAAACAGATTTAATTTTTCCAGCATTTGAAAAAAACAGTACTTCAAAGAAAACAAGTTTCACTATCATCGAGAGTGTATTTGACAGCCTTCTTGTGGCTTGCTTAAGAGAACTGGACTAGGTAAATGATAATGTGAGAGAAGAAAATAAGATATATTTGTTTTCTTTTACATTTATGGAGAGAAGAATGGAATGAACCATTGGTAATGACTTGAGAAGAATTTCAAGGGAGTTATTCTGAGATCTGATCTTCAGAAAACAGGAAATTAGCATAATCTTGTAATTTTAAAGGACGTAAATATAGCTGAAAATTTTTGGAATTATAAAACACCTTACTATCCTCTCAGCAATCTGAAAAGAAAACCTACCTCACTTCACCTGAGATAAACAAAAAAACAGGGTTAAGAGCTCTGTCACGCTCTGGGATAGAAACAATTTCATCTGCTTTATTCAAAAGAAACCTTCTCAGAGGAGCTGAGTCAACAGAGGTGCTCTGGGGCCAGGAGAACATCCCTCATGCAGAAGGGGCTCCAACCAGGCCAGACACACGCAGGCAGCCTGGACCTCGGCTCTGCTTTATAATGCTGGAGAGCGCAAATTGCTTCCACTTCATTTTGTTGGTCATGATAATCTGAAATAAGTGCGCCTCCTCTGTGGGAGGGCATTGTTCTATAGGCAAAAGTAAGTAATACGGGTGATATCAGATCAGAAACTCAGTCAGGTCTTGAGAATCAATACTCAAACTTCCTGGTGTTTTTCTTTATTTTCTTTTGTTTTCTTTCTCTTTCTTTCTTTCTTTCTTTCTTTCTTTCTTTCTTTCTTTCTTTCTTTTGCGGGACTGGGGATTGAACTCAGGTCCTTGCATTTGCCAGGCAAGCGCTTATTCTACTGAGCTATCTTCTCAACTCCTTTCTGGTGTTTTTAAACTGAAGAAAATTATTATCTCCTTTTTTAAAAACGAAGATGCACGAGCATATAAGAAATCAGTATTCTTCTTGACTTAGCCAGATAAATTCTTTTTTTTTTTTTTCTTTTTGCCAGATAAATTCTTGATATGGACAAGAGCAATTGAGCATGAAGCTATTTATTCAGGAAGATTTCTGGGTTGCAAGGTATGTGAGACAAGTTTAGCCAAGCTGAAGGAGTTTATAAAAGACTGTTTTATTGTCCTTGGGCAATTTTCAAGTGGGTGCTTTTTAGAATTCTCATGTAATTCTTGTATGTATACCCCAACTTATTTTGAGCATGTTAAACTCATCTATTTTTGATGGTGAGTTGAAGGTAAAAGCAATTAAAATCTATTGGTAACTATCTTCTGCCAGGATCCACCAAAGGCATGTCATATGTACATATTTTACCCCATTTATCATTGCAGAATTTTTCAAAGTAGGGCTTTTTACCTTATTCCACAGGTAAGATAAAAGAAAACAAACATGCAGAACAAACTTTGAAGCAAATTCTAGTTTGATAAATAGTAACAATTATTTCGTTTTTTAAAATTATTTTTCATGTTTATTCATTACAATTTCAGTCATTAATTATTGGTGAGACTTTTTTCCTTTCTAATATGGAACTATTTTGGTGCTTATTTATCTTTTTGTCTACTTATTTTTAATATGATGATATACATCAAGGAAGGATAGAACATAAAAGCAAAACTAAGCTAATTGACTTACATGATCACTAAATCCCTAATTCTAAACGTCCTATAACAGCAAAAAATCAGTATGAGCAGGGCAAGGAAATAAAGTAGCTGGTCTTACCTCACTGTAATTTATTTTATTTTGTCTCGCCAACATAATTTCCGGTGTATCAGGCATAATATGGATTTGGGTCTTGTCTTTGTCCCAGGCTTCGGTGTACAAGCGCTGTGAAGGATCAGGCAAATGAATTAAAAAAACATAGCTTTTGAAAATAGGAATTTTTAATGAAAAGACCACAGCAAAATAGAAAGCTCTCCTCTTGCTCTGTGCACTGTATGGGAAAATTATTTTCAACTTCTTTTATCTTATATTTATTATAACTAAATATAGACATATATTAACATTTTTGAAGAAAATACACACATGTTACCATGTTACCCACACCCTGGTTAAATGAAAGACATAAGACATCCATGTGCATTGTGGCTATATTAACAAATCTTTCCTATGGCTTTCTTCATTTGATGTTATTTACTAACTGTTGATATAACTGGATACGTCATCTCTATATTTCCTTTTAATAAATATTATAAAGATTTATGTTTTACTTGCTTGTTCTGTGCTTACCTAGATAGGTACCCAGCAAAAAAAGACTGATACCAAAAAATGTGTAACTCTTATATACTTCAGATAATTTGACTCCCAAACTGAGGTCTTATTCTTTTTGGAGGAGGAGCTGGGGAGCAAATGCAGTGGTGTTCTGCCACTGAGTTGCATTCCTTTGAGACAAGGTCTCACTAACTTGCCCAGGTGACACTGACCGTGTGATCCTCCGACCTCAGCCTCCCTGAGTGCTGGCATTTAGAAGCATGCACCGGTCCACCCAGTCTCCTCTTCTTACCTGGCTATTTCATGACAGATATCAAAGCAGTAATTCTCCTGTGTATAGTTAAGTTCTTACGTGAGAGAACAAGCACAGAATTCAATCCAATCTCTATGCTTTGGAGAGCAATTTAGTTCCATAAAACAAAAATGGGGTTATTTAATTACTCTCAGATTTTCTAAATAGCACATAATACTGTACTGTTTTTTCCCCCCCCTCAAGTTAGGACTCACCTTGTTCATGTTGAGGGCATTGCTCTTGGCCAACACCTGTTCCAGGGAATCAGGCACACTGGTGAACTTTAGTTTGTCTGGAGGTTGGCGGTAGATGTTGTCACTCAGGATCTCTGCAGCTCTCTTGCATTTGATCACATCCAGTGACCCGATGGGGACCCAGCCAATGCCTCTCAGCCATTGAAGATCAGATTTATAAATGTTCTAGTGAGATCAAACACAAAAGCAAGTGATACCTGCCATTGTCATGACACTGTTTCAAATCTAAAGGTGACCAGAAAACTTTGGAAAATGAGTATCTATGTCTTTTAAAATATGAAGGCAAAATAGGAAATAGTCTCATGGTTTTAGATTGTCTCTTTTTAGAGAGTAAAGAGTATTTTTAAAAGCAAGCAATAGAGACAAGAGCTATCATCCTTCTGAGGTCCTAGCTAATCCTAGGCCATTGTCTATGTGTTACTATGCATTGCAACCATAAGCTTGGCTACCATAGATCTCAGGCACTCACATCGCTCTGGAGGTCATAGGCCTGCCGAGCATGGATGACATCACTCTGGTCGGGCAGACACGTCCACTGGTGCAGGTGGTGTTTGTAGTCCACATCACTCACTAAGGTCTGGCACTTCTTGGCCAGCACCACACCCAGCATGTCCACTGGGCTGCTGAACTTGGTCTTCCACTTCTCAAAGTCCTTCTTGTACTCCCTATCACTTTGGATCTTGGCCACATGCATGGACCACATCATCTTGGGGTCATCCTCAATGTTGCGTGCACCAACGTGGTGGCCCAGTTGCTTGCGGTAACCCACTTTGTATTTGTACTGAAATAAAAGGGAGGTATTTAAAAAATAAAATAAGTAGAAAGGGTTAAGAGTTGCGTCAACTTAAAACTGTTATTGGAATACTTTTGCAGAAACACGGAGTTTGCGATTGTTATCTTAAGCTCTGATTAGACTTCACAGCAATAGTTTAATAGGAAGACAGACCAAACTACACAGTCTTATGGTTTTCAGAAATTAAGCTCCTAGAAATAAAGGCTATAGCAATTTTGATTAATACGATTAATCAGTGTTGTATGCTGCCTCTTCTTCATGTTGAGCCAGTGAACTCCTCAACCTAGAAATCTCACATGTGATTTTAAAATGTTATTCCTCAGTCTGATGACAGCATTTCTACTCTCTCCCAAATCACTTACTGCCCCAAACCTAACTTTTATACATGACTTAATTCCCTTTAAGAATGGATTTTGTCTCACATAGATATCATTTGACTGAGGTTTATCTAGTATTGCTTAAGTGGGAAAGTGAATTATAAATAAATAAGAAAACATTATCGATGATGTGATAAAGGCTAACCGGATATTTTCTCTATGATTTAGGGAGTAGTATCATTCAAATCCTACTGTATACTTGACTTCTTTACCAAAGGAACCACTTTCTTCAAAGAAAGCAGAAAGAGCAACCAGGTTCACCATTGTTTGTTATTTTATTTTATTTATTTTAATGTTTTAAAAATCTTTTAAAAATTTATTTGGTACAAGATCTCATTATGCAGCTTGGGTGCATCATAATCCACCTGTTTGAGCCTCCTTAGAGCTGGGATTTCAGGTGTGCACTACCGTGCATGGTTTTGGTGGCCAGCACAGCATGCCCAGGGTTCCAGGGCTGGTATGGTTTACGGTGCCAGGGATCAAACCCTGGTCCTTTTGTTTGCCAGGCAAGGGCTTAGACTGCTGAGCTATCTCTCCAGCCATTACCATGCTTTGTTTTGGCTTTCCATTCTCATTTAAAAGGAATTCAGTAGGAAGCACTTAGGGTAATTTTTGAAGAAAATACAGAGTAGATTTGGCAAAAGGTAGAATTTTCTTGACTGGCTATACTAGATCTTTAGCTTACACCGAATCAGTGCATGTAACTAGGTTATTATTTTTCTAGTATTTTAAAAAATTTCTGTGATGGCTGCATGCTCCAGATATAAAGTTGGCTGATCACAACTATAAATATGAGAAATTTCAGATTCTGATTCAACTTCACACCAAAGTTTAGGGTATCTCTTCTCTCAAGAGACTCAGTATTAAACTCTGTGGTAAAAATATATTTTTAATAAAATATTATCATTATTTTGGTCTTTTTGAGACAAAGTCTTACAGTTGAGTCCAGGCTGGCCTTGAGCTCACTTTGTAGGCCAGGCTGGTCTCAAACGCACAATGAGGCCTCCACCCTCCACAGTCCTGGGGTCACATACGTGTGCCACCACACCCAGCCTAATAAAAATGATTGATTTAAAAGAACAATTCAACCAAATGAGCTGGAATTGGCATCTGGATTTGTTTCTCTGTCACAGTACCGAGCTTGCCTTCCCACCCACCCATACACATAAATGTCTCTCGCTGCTACTCACATCACTGGCAATATCTCTGGAGGCCTTGGCTGCCACGATTGGGATGGCATCGACTCGCAGGTCATAGCCTTTCTGCTTTGCTTCCTCATTGGCAAGTTTGTACAGAGTCTAGAGACAGAAAATCAAAGAGGTAAAGGAAAAAGTCTGACAACAAAAATCTGGAAATTATTAAGTGACTTAACTCATACAATTTTTAAGGGACAGGAACTAGAGAAAACGTGCTTCTGGAAGTGACAAATAATAAAGTACATCTTACTTTACAAAAATAACTTTATGGTATTAGAAATGAGTGAAATATAGCAATGGACATTAATATAGATTATATGTTTACTATATAATTA
>PVKN010020681.1:0-15830 GCA_004027915.1 Capromys pilorides
CACACACACACACACACACACACACACACACACAGGGGGCAGGCCAGCACAGCAGGCCCAGGGATTTAACCTCAGCCCAAGATGGTTCAGTGGTCTAAAGCGCCTGCTTAGGAAAGCTTAGGCAACCTCAGGAACCACGGTTCGATCCCTGGCACCACATGCTACGCCAGCCCCACTCCCAGGGCAGGCTAAGCCAGCCATAACATAATATAACGTAACATAACTGAATAAATAAATAAAGTTTAAAAAAATAAAAATAAAAGCACTCAAGTAAGCACTTTACTTTTAATCATTTATTTACTTATTTATCTGTTTATTTATTTATTTGGTACAGGGTCTCGCTACACAGCTCAGACTCGTAGTGATCCTCCTGTCTCAGCTTTCCCAGTGCTCGGACTACAGGCATGCGCCACTACGCCTGCTTTTGGGGCCAGCATGGCATGCAGTACCGAGGTTGGAACCTGGGTCCTTGCACTTGCCAGGCAGGCGCTTAGACCGCCGAGCTGTCCCCCCCAGCCCCTGAGTGAACACTTTAAAGGGGAGCCTTTCATCATACATAAATTATATCTCATTTCAAAGTCATATCTCATGAGGATATATTATTTAGAGCTATAATAGTAAGCCCTAGAAAGACTAGGAATAGAAATATAACTAACAAACATAAAGAAAAAAATTAAAAGTATAAAAGACGAAGGACCAGCGAGATAGCTCAGCGGACTAAGCACCTGCTTTGGCAAGTGCAGAGACCAAGGTTTGAACCCCGGTCCTACATGCCATGCTGGCCCCACCCCTGGCACATTGAGCAGGCGAATGAGTCTGGGTGTGGTGGTGCATGCCTGGAATCCTAGCGCTGAGGAGGCTGAAAAGAGGATCGCGATGAGTCCAAGCTGAGTAGTGAGACCCTGTATCCAATACATAAAAATGAATAATAAATAAATAAATGACGTAAGAAGAAACAAACAAGAGAAAGACGTGTGAGGTAATCTTTGTCATTTATGTCAGGGGGTCGATACAGTCGGTGAGGTGGCTTCCAGAGCATTTTAAAGGCGTCTCAGGCTGGGGACAGAGCCCAGGGCTTGCAGGGTGTGGTGGCACACGCCTGCAATCCCAGCACTTGGGAGGCTGAGGCAGGAGAACCAGTGCTGACCAGTGCAGGATCAGCCCGGGCTCCAAAAATGAGCTCAAGGCCAGCCTGAACTGCAGAGGCAGCAGAGGAGGGTCCTTGCCTTGGGCCTCAGCGCTGTCAGTCAGTCAGTCAGTCAGTCAGTCAGTCAGTCAGTAAGGGAGGACTGGAGAGCATCCATCCTCTTAGGTAACTACTGTGCAATAACATAAAAACATTCACTAGAGATCGCCCCCTAAAAACTGCCAGTGTCAGTGGATTCCCTTTCTGGGTCATGCCATATTCAGAAAAATAAAGCAGTCTGTACACAAAGTGAAAACTAAAAGATTTTGCTGTTGTTAGTGAGAGTAAGGGGATATTACTGCTATTATTATTTAATGTGGGAAGCATAGGAAGGGAATATCATCCTTTATATTTTGCTATCTTTATGCCAACAAAGAAGCCTCCTTTTCTTTTTATTTTTTATTTATGACCGGCCCAGCCTGCCCTGGGGGTGGGGCTGGCACAGCATGCAGTGCCAGGGATCGAATCATGGTCCCTGTGGTTGCCTGGGATTGAACTATGGTCCCTATGGTTGCCTAAGCAGACACTTTAGACCACTGAGCTATCTTGCTGGCCCAAGAAGCCTCCTGCTCACTTTGGTTAAAAAACACTCAAAAAAAAAAAAGAAGAACAATAGAAAAAAGAAAAAAAAACCAAACATCTAGCCAGGTACTGGTGTGGTAGCACAAGCCTGCAACCCCAGCACTCTGGAGGCTGAGACAAGAGGATCACCACAAGTTTGAAGCCAGTCTGGGCTACATAGTGAGTTCATTTCAGTCTAAAACTACATAATGAGACCCTGTCTCTAAATAAATAAATAAGTAAATAAATAAACAAATATAAAATAAAAGACTCAGTAGAATAAGCGCCTGCCTGGCAAGTACAGGGTCCTGAGTTCAATCCCTGGCACACAAAAAAAAGAAGAAAGAAAGAAAGAAAGAAAGAAAGAAAGAAAAGAGGGCTGGTGAGATGGCTTAGCGGTCTAAAGCGCATGCGTCAGGAAGTTTAGGCTGCCGCGCAGAGACTGCGGCTCGATCCCAGGCACCACATGCTGCGCTGCCCCCCCACACCCCCCAGGGAAGGCTGAGCTGGCCATAACACAAACAAATATGTAATATGGTTGAAGAAAATAAAATAAACTTAAAAAAAAGAAAAAATAATAATTATCTAGACCTAGTGGTGCGTGCCTATAATCTTAGCACTCTATGAGACTGAGGCAGAAAGATCACAAGTTTGAGCCCAGCCTGTGCAAGTTAATGACTTAGTGAGACCCAGTCTGAAAATAAAAAGTAAAACTGGGGGTGGTGGCATATACCTATAGTCCCAGACAGCCAGAACTGCATAATGAGACCCTGAAAAAAAAAAAAAAAAAAAAAGGAAAGAAAGCTGAAGAGATAGCTCAGCACCATAAGCACCTGCCTAGCAAGCACGAGAGCCAAGATTCAAACCCCAGTACTGCACATCATGCCAGCAGCCTCGAAACTGAGCATGGTGGTATACTCCTGTAATCCCAGCACTCAGGAGGCTGAGACAAGAGAATCACTATATGAGTCCAAACTGTGTAGCAAGACCTTGTAAATATTAAAAAAAAAAAAAAAAAAAAAAGGCTGAGTGTGGTGGCCAGATGTTTGTAATCCCAGTATTCTGGATGCTGAGGCAGGAGGATCGCTATGAGTTCAAGACCAGTCTAGATCATCCTTTTTTGTGTGTGTGTGTGGCCTGTTCAGGAGTAGCATATGGTGCCAGGGATCAAACTGTGGTCCCTGCGCTTGTCTAAATTTGCCTTAGCAGACACTTCAGACCACTGAGCTATCTTGCCAGTCCCGATCCTAACACCAGTCTAGACTACCTATCAAGATACTGTCTCTGAGTTCAATCCCCAGTTCCTTAAAAAAAGACACTGTCTCAAAAAGGCAAAATAATAATAATAATAATAATAATAACAACAACAACAACAATAATAATCCCAATTAGGGTAGGCTGTGGCTCAGTGGCACTTTCCCAGCACACACTACACAAACAAAACACAGAAGAACACAGCTTGTAGGATGGCTGCTTGGGGGTTGTGCAGGCTCCTGACTCTTAGCTGAAAAACTAGAAGAAAGGAAGGACGAGAGGCGGGAGGTTGGTCGGGGGCCCCTTGGCCCTGCCCCTTCCCTAGGTGTGTGGTCCAGAGTCCAGCCGCGCTCCTGGTGTCAAGAAAGCACACCACCTAGTCAAGGCTGCCGCGCTGTGGGCAGCGACGACGCAGAGATGTCCACCCCACGCACAGGTTTTCCCCCGGACCTCAGAAAGCAGGGCTTAAATATTCCTAGCTGCCAAAATGAACCACGGCTCAGGAAGCCACTGGAAGGGAGCAGAGTGGCCTCAAACATTTCTAGAATTTTACCTGCTCTATTATTTGGGAAGGTTAGGGATAAATTAATGGCGGCATCGACAGCACAATAAAATACCAGAGTGGGAATCTTTAAAAACTCAAAATTAAATTATTTTCCAAAACAGATTTTGCTGCAAATATCTCGCTGTTTTTAGGCACTTTAATAATCATGAGCTGCTCGGCCCACGGACAGTCATCATGGGCACTGGGGCAAGTAATTCACTAACTCCATATCCTGGTCTGCCTCTCACGGCTGTTGGTCTTCAGACTGACTGGCTTCTGAGGCAGAACTGGGTGGGCAAGAGGGGCAAGCGGGCAGGAGGGCGGCCGGAAATGGGTGGCCTGGGTGGTGGTCAGTGGGCCAGTAGATGAGGAAGCCAGTGGGCAGTCAGGGTCAGTGGGTGCACAAGAGGGAATGAGGGCTGGTAGGTGTGGGTGCACCAGAGAGAAAATCTGAGGTCGGAGGAATCTAGAGCTTTCACGGTTTTGGGGGGCCCTGGGGGTTGGTCTCACTATGTAGTTCTGGCTGGCCTTGACCTCACTATGGAGCCCAGGCTGGCCTTGAATTTGCAGAGATCCTCCTGTCTCAGCCTCCCCAGGGCCAGACTTCCGGGCAGGTGCCACCATGGTGGGCAGTTCGATGAAGATCTGATAAAAGGACTCAGCTGGAAAAATAGGTGGAAGATTTCAGAGAGTGGCTTTCAGATTTCTCCTAAGCTTTCTTCCTGACCAGATGCTCTACTCGGTGTTCCCAGCCACCAGGTCTCCTGAGTCCCCAAGGGAGGTGCAGAGCTGGAAGGAAGGGACGGCGGTGTGACTGCAGTGCCCCCTGGCGTTCGTGAGGGGCTTTTTCCTCAGCTTTTCCCATTCTCTTCCCCTCCTCCACCCAACAGCTCACTGGGTAACGTAGGGATTTTTCTGTTTACTCTTTGTTTTCTACCCAGCATCTAGAATGCGTGGGCGCACAGTAGGTATCCTTTTTTTAAAAATATATTTCAATGCTGATTTTTTTTAATTTTTAAAAATTTATTTGTTTGTTTCTTTATTTATTTTATGGCTGGCTCAGCCTGTCCTGGGGGTGGGGGCTGGCGCAGCATGTGGTGCCCGGGATCGAACCGCAGTCCCTGCAGTTGCCTGAGCTTTCCTAAGCAGGCGTTTAGACCACTGAACCATCTCGCCGGCCCCCACAGTAGGTATCCTTGCATGAGTGACTTACGGATTTCAGGCCCTGCCTCCCCACGCGGGAGTGGTGACCTTGAGCTGCTCAAAAAGCTTCACTTCCCTTGCGGATGAGATGAGACCCCCACCGAGGACGGCAACACGGACCCTCGGTCACGCCTTGCTTTCTGGCTTCTGCCGATGCGCACTGACACGCGTCCCTTTCCTTTAGCAAACCAATGCGATGGACACCTTTGCCAAATGGACTTATGCTGGCCAGGGGGCGACCCACCAGGGAAAGGAGCAAGTGTGGCCCCCGGGATGGACCGCACCGAGGAGCACAGTGCTCGGCTCCCACGGCTCCCACGTACGCCACCTCTGCTCTGCCAGGACCCCCGGGCCCCTCCGCCTGGGGCCTCTGCAGACCCACAGCCTCCCCCGACGGCCTCCCCGGCCTCCTGGGGGCTCCTGGCTGCCGCGCTGGCCCGGGGACGCCTCTCGCTGCCGTCAGCTCGGCCTGAGCGCAAACGAGCTTCTCTCATTTCCCAGCTCCGGTCGGATCGCGCTCGGGCAGAGGCCAAAGCCCTCCGTGGTGCGGTCTGCACCCAGCCCCTCCCGGCTAGCTCGCCTTTCCCCGGGCCTGCCTGCCAGCCCGCGTGCGGCAGGGAGCTGTGCGATGCTCTTGCTGCGGGGACCCACTCCCCCTCCTCGTGATGGAACCCCGCCAGGGTCGAGCCAGCCGTTGGTGGACTCAGGATCCAGCCTGGCTGGCCTCTAACTTTCAGTGATCCTCCTGCAGCCTCACTCCCGAGTGCTGGGAATACAGGCATGGGCTTGACCCTGGCCTCTACATGCACTTTTATAATCTCCCTTTGAGTCGCTCACCCAGACAAGATGGCTTGTGGATCCCAGCCTCCCTGTTGACAGGGGTTATGTGACACCACTATTTTTTTTTTGTCTTTTTGAGACAGGGTCTTGTTATGCAGTTCAGGCTGGCCTTGAGCTCACTTTTGTAGCCTAGGCTGGTCTCAAACTTGCACCAATCCTCCTGCCTCAGCCTCCCAAGTGCTGGGATTACAGGCATTACAGGGGTGCACCACCATGCCCGGCTTGTGACACCACTATTAAGGGAGACTCTAGACTTCATAGAAGATAGTAGGTGAAAAATGTGTCCCCAAAACAGTTCAGCTAGTGGTCTGGTGAATTATAGTAATTTCTAGCCTTCGCTGGCCACTTGCTACACAGTGCTTGTCACCAGGAAACCCCATAAGACTGATCATTTATTACACTCATTTTTCAGATTAGGAAACTGAGGCAAACAGAGGTGAATTCAACCATGGCAGGTTGCATAGCGCTAGGCAGCAGGGTGGAGCCGTGTGTCCTGTTTATCACGTCCCCATGAGGGTCCCCATGGGTGCAGCAATCCACAGCCTGGCTGTCACCTCAGCTTTATAATCGGGGGGTGACTGCATCTCCAGCAAAAAGCTTGAGGGAGAAGTCAAGGGCCGGGGCGGCCTGGGTCAGCATCCCCAAGGAAATGATGTCGATGTGAGGCCCACAGAACTGGGGGAGGTTGTCCAGGGTGACACCCCCGCTCGCCTCCACAGCCACCCCCGGAAACTGGGCCTTCAGCGCCGCAGCTGTGGGGTGCAGCTCCTGCGGGACACAGGCTATGGCAGGTGAGAGCGTCCCATGCCTGTGCCCCGGAATCTGCCCGACCTCACCTCAGGTTTGAAGTTGTCCAGCATGACCAGGTCAGCTCCCGCGCTGGCCGCCTGCTCCGCCTCCCGCAGGCTGCCGCACTCCACCTCCACCTTCAGCTCAAAGCCGGCTGCCCACCGGGCACCCCGCACGGCCTGTGGGCGGCATGGGGTGGAGGGCACATGGGAGCCAGGGTGCGGGCCCTGGGGCTCCGGAGCTGGGAGCAGTATTGATAGGACTTGAGACAGATCAAAATCAGCACTTTTCGTGGATTGGAAAACGAAGGGCCCTGAGTTCAGTCTGACGCTGAATACTAAAATTAGACCAGGCATAGTCAGGCCTCTAACGGAGGCACTTGGGAGGATGAGGCAGGAGGATTCTGTGCTGCAAGCAAGGTTAAGGGTGCCTGCTTGTGGCCCCAGCCCTCCAGAAGCTCAGACAGAAGGAACCCAAGTTCAAGGCCAGTCTGGGGAAATAGGCCCAGCAAATTCAAGCAGTCACCACAAGGACCCAGCTACTACCTTGGGCTGCTCATGCCAGCCGTGAACTTGAGATGTTTCTGTCTCAGCCTCCTCAGACACTGGGAGTACAGGCCTATGTTTACCACGCCCACCTGCTTCCTGTTCTTTGCTCTTTTTTAATTTTTATTCTGTCTTATTTGGGGGGAGGGGTCAGGGAAGGGTCTACAGGGTGTTCAGGGTCTCACTACTATATCAGACTCGTAGAGTGAGCCCCCTGTGTTCAGGCTCCCAAGAGCTGGGATTACAGCGTGTGCCACCATGCCCAGTCTCAACTGCCAACTCAGTGCGCCCTGGGGGCGGGGCTGGCACGGCAGGCCCTGGGATCGAACCCCCAGCCCCTGTGCCTGCTGTTCTTTGCTCTTTTTTTTTTGGCGGGACCGGGGTTCAAACTCACAACTTTGCACTTGCCAGTCAGGCACTTGTGCCACAGAGCTATCTCCCCAGCCCCTGTTCTTTGCTCTTGATCATCAAACCAAGCAGCTGAGAAGTAAAGAAAGGCAGCGAGTCAGCCTCCATAGCTTACGCTGAAAGGTGGCATAAAGGAGCCCTGTCTCTGGCCTCTCCGTCAGGTGTGTCACCATGCAATGGCTGCTGGTGGGCGGAGGGGCTGTGTCGGGTGGGGGTCAGGCCAGGTTGAGGCGCGCACCTTCTCCACGCAGCCGGCGGCCACGACATGGTTGTCCTTGACCATCACCAGCCCGCCCAGGTCGTAGCGGTGGCAGGCGGCTCCGCCCACCAGCAGCGCGTACTTCTCCACCAGCCGGAAGCCGGGGGTGGTCTTCCTCGTGCCGGCCACACGCCCGCCCCAGCCAGCAGCCCTGGCGAGCTCCACGGCTGCGGCTGCGGCGCTGGCGATGCCACTGCAGCGGGCCAGCGTGTTCAGGGCCACCCGCTCCCCCAGCAGCAGGCGGTGGGCAGGGCCCCGGACCTCGGCCACCCTAACCACAGGTTTCAGCCTCGAACCCTCAGGGAGGAACCAGGAGACCTGGCAGTCGAGCTGAGCAAAGACGGCATCGAAGAAAGGGCGCCCAGCCAGGATGCCAGGGGACTTGGCCCACAGTGCAGCCCGGGAGGGGCCCGCGCCGGTGGCTAGAGCTGCGAAGTTGAGCCCCGGGCAGTCCTCTCGGAGCCAGCTGTCTGCCAGGGCCGCCAGCGTGGTGGGGGGCAGCAGGAGCGACAGGCCTGGGGGGAGAAAAACAGACAGCTGCTGTGTTGGGGGGCCTCGGTGTGTCAGGGGTGACAGGGAAAACAGTGGACAGCCTGCCAGACTAGGCACCAGCCAATCAGAAGAAGACCTGGACTGGCGGGGCAGGAGGCGTCCTGTGCACCAGACAGGCAAGGTTGCCACGCAGGGCGGAAACACAGAACACCTAGCTCAATTTAAAATCCTCGAAGGGGGGCCGGCGAGATGGTTCAGTGGTCTAAAGCGCCTGCTTAGGAGGGCTCAGGCAACTGTGGGGACTGCAGTTCGATCCCCGGCACCACATGCTGCGCCAGCGCCACCACCAGGGCAGGCTGAGCCAGCCACAAAATGAATAAATAAAGAAACAAACAAACACAACAAGCAAACAAATAAATAAATAATTAATTAAAAAAATAAAAAATAAAATCCTCGAAGGCCAGTGAGTTAGATCAGGGGTCTAAAGTGCCTGCTTAGGCAAGCTTAGGCAGGTTCAGGGGTCTGTGGTTCAATTCCCAGCACCACATGCCTGGCCAGCCCCGCCCTCAGGGTTGGCTGAACTGGACACACACACACACACACACACACACACACGAATAAAATAATAAATAAATAAATATATAAAATCCTTTGAGCAGGGACCACCTGTTTGATCCTCGGCACCACACGCTGTGCCAGTCCCATCCCCAGGGCAGGCTGATAAAGTTTAAATAAAATAAAATCTTGACAAGCATCAAAATAACTTCTGAAAAATAAGACATGAAGCTAGGAATGGTGGTAATGGTAGTACATGCCTATAATTCCGATAATCTGGGAGGCTGAGGAGGATCACAAAATCAAGCCCAGCCTGAACAACATGTCCACTTAGTAAGACCCAAAATCAATAAAAAATGGCTGGTGATGACTTTCAGTGTGAAGGTCCTGGGTTCAGTCCCCAGTCCCCCTGGGAAAGAAAGTGTTCCTTCCTCTCGGGCCATACTTTTTGTTTTTTTAACTTTTTTACTACTTTTTAATTTTTTATTTTTCAGTGGCATCAGGGATTGAATTTAGGACTTTATGCTTGCTAGGCAGGCACTGAGCTATCTCCCTGGCCCTAACTTTTTTACTATTTTTTTTAAAGACAGGGTCTTGCTATGGCCTCACATTCGTTTTGTAGCCTCGGCTGGCTTTAACTCGCAGCAATCTTCCTGCAGCAGTCCTCAACCTCCCAAGTGCTGGGATGACAGGCGCTGCCAATGCCTGGTTTTTACTACTTCATCCTTTTTTTTTCTTTTTTAACCAGGGATTGAACTCAAGACTTTGTGCTTGCCAGGCAGGTGGTTAAGCCACTGAGCTATTTCCCCAGCTTCTACTACTTTATTTTTATGTTTCAACAAATCACCAACATGGGATCAATTCCCTTAAATTCTTGAGTGTGTAGCAGTCTTGCTAACTACAGGCACACCAAAAGACAGTATTGTTTTGTTTTGTTTTGTTTCAGGTGCACGGTGCAGCAGAGAAACAGGCAGAAGGAAAAGGGAAAGGGGCTTTATTTTCTTAGAGGACAGGAAGAGAATTTGAGGAGGTCAAGGAATTCTCTCTATTGGAACAAAGGGAGGCTGAGCGTTTTATGGCCTTTTGCCAGGGATGGAGTTTGAAGGGGATGTCCAGATATACCTGAGGAGCTGACTGGGGTCTTCCCTGAAGCGGTGGGAAGGGTGAAAGTAAATTATGTCCTGGGCTGAGTTGGAGAAGAAGCGGGAGGTGGTCTTGGTTAAGATGGGCTTTTGTTTTAAGGGCATCGGCCATATTAGATGACCATCATAATGATTTTAGCAATTCATGTTAGGGCCAGAACCTATCACTGGGTAGCAGGTCTCTAGCAGTTTTTCCGTGGGCAGAACTGCATCTCCACCTATCAGACGGCAGCCCCCACTTCCTTCTCTCTTCAGACAGTCAAATAATTGCTTAGTATAAGCATGTCCTGAGGGAGCTGGGAGTGCCCACTCGTAATCCCAGCTCTTTGAGAGGCTCAGACAGGAGAATCACAACCGAGTTCAGCCTGGGCGATTTAGGGAGACCCCGTCTCTAAATTCTGAAACAGGAATGAGGACATCGCTTAATGCTTGCCTATCTTGCACAAAGTTCTGGGTTCAATTCCTAGTATGGGGAGAAAAAGGCATTTAGATCGGAATAAAGGAAACATCAATTGTTGTTTATCTGAAATCCACATTTAACTCACGGTCCGTATTTCTCTGGCAAATCTAGCGCTGAGCCAGGACGTATTTACCACCTGGAAGAGGCACGCTGTGCTGTACTTCACAATTCTATGGACACGTCCAGCCATCCCGTGCGACCTGAACGTCACGCTGCCTCCGTCCCTGCCGTCCTTCTACAGGGCGACATCCTGTGCCCCGGACCTCGCAGTGCCTGGGACCTGGGGTGAGGCGCGCCCTCCGCACGGCTGTACCTCAGGGGCCCAAGTACCCCGAACCCTGCGTCTCTGGAGAGAATGCGGGCAAGTCGGGCTCGAGCGCCGCTCCTGCGAGACGCGGCTCCCGGCCGTGGGCGAGCGCCCTGCTAGGAATCAAGCCCGGCGGGGCTCAGGGATCCGTAAGGTCGTCCCCACCAGGGCGCGGCGACTGCAGCAGCGGAACCAGGCGCGGTGCGACACCGCCACCTGTCGGTCATCTGAGGAGTTGCGGCTCCCGGGTGCCCGCAGTGCCCGTCACTCTCGCCCTGGGTTTCCCAGGGACAGAGTGGGACACGCGCACGCGCGCGCGCACACACACACACACACACACACACACACAGCGCACACCTTCATCGCACACGGAGCGTGCACACACACACACATACTAAACACATACAGAGTGCACACACAGCCTATAGAGCACACACGTGGAGCGCACATAGCTCACACACAGACAGCATGCACGCACACACACACACACACACACACATATACACACCCCTTCTCCAAGCTGAAGTTAAGTCCTGACGTTCCGCGGCTCTCCCCCTTGCTCTTTCCTGATCCTGTTCTCTATCCTTCAGGCCAATCTTCCTCTCCCTCTTCTATGGCTGCTTCTGGGTTTGCTTTGGGTTTTCTGTTTTTGCTTTCTAGACACAGAGTCTCACTATGCAGTCCAGGCTGGTCTTGCACTCATGGGATCCTCCTGCCTCTGCCTGCCCCTGCCCGGATTTCAGGCCTGCGCCACCACACCAGCTTTGCACTGCTTCTGCACCAGTCATGAGTGACTTCACTCTGGCCCCGCCCCCTCTCCCCACCCTGTCCCATAAATGAGTCTGGGCGGAGGCCTAGAAACCAAGTGCCTGTCCCCAGCCTTCACCATCCAGCTGGGGAAGGGTCAGGGACACAGAGCTCCTGCTACTCACCAAGCTTAGTGCAGTGATGGTTCATAAAAATAAATCTGGGGGGCCAACGAGATAGCTCAGCGGTCTAATGCGCCTGTTTAGGCAAGCTTAGGCAACCAAGGCAGAGACCTCGGTTCAATACCAGGCACCACATGCTGCGCCAGCCTCACCCCCAGGGCCGGCTGAGTTGGCCATAACATAATCAATCAATCAATCAATTTGGGGCCACGGAGATAATTCAGTGGTTTAAGGGCCTGCCTAGGCAAGCACAAGGACCTGGGTCTGATCCCCCGTACTGCATGCCATGCTGGCCCAGCCCTGGGCACACCAAGTTGGCCGACAAGACCGGGTGTGATGGTGTATGTCTGTAATCCCAGTGCTGGGGAGGCCGAGACAGGAAGATCACTACGAGTCTGAGCTGCATAGTGAGACCCTCTAATACATAAAATTCAAAAATAAAAGTAAATCTGAACCCTTCCACTGGTCATGTCAGACAAACAAACTAGGATACATCTATAAAATGGAATTTTGCTCCGCCATAGAGTCCCTAAACTGCCTGGGTTGTGCTTGAACTTACAGCCCTCCCACCCCAACCTCCAGAGTGCTGGACAATTCTTTTACCCTGGAAGACAAAACTAGAACAACCTCAGAGACCAGAGAGCTGGGAGCCTGGTGTGTAGACGGATCTGACCACAGCAGCACCAGGCGGCATCTGCAGGGTCTCACTGTCCTCTCTGGTCTGTGATGACACAGCTGCAGATCCGCACCCCCACCCCGCTGCCCCTCAAAGTTGGGCATGGTAGTGCACACCTGCAATCCCAGCACTCGAGAAGCCAAGGCAGGAGGATCACTGTGAGTCTGAGGTCAGCCTGGGCGACAAAATGAGTTCAAGGCCAGCCTGAACTACATATGAGACCCTGTCTCAAAACAAACAAAAAAAAAAAGATGAATTTCACTATCTCTAATTATACTTTGTTAAACTTGCCTTTTTTTACTCCAGGGTCTACTGGGTCTCACTTTGTAGATCAGACTCAGTGTTTCTCCTGTTATCAGCCTCCCAAGCACGAGGATTACAGGCACATGCCACCACGCCCAGTCTCATTCGAAGTCTGAGCACACCCCAGGGGAGAGGCTGGCCCCGGCTACTGAGCTCTGCCTAAGCAAGGGCTTTATTTATTTATTTATTTTTAATGAGCAGAACATATTTATTGAGGGAAAGAAAGCTCCTGTCCGAGAGAGAGACACAGGAGGGGGGTCCCGAGTGGGTGTCCCCTCTAAGCAAGGGCTTTAGTCCAGTGAGCTATCTGGCTGGCCCTAAACTAACTTTCTTTCTTTCTTTCTTTCTTTCTTTCTTTCTTTCTTTCTTTCTTTCTTTGTCTTTTTGAGACAGGGTCTCGCTATGCAGCTCAGGCTGGCCTTGAGCTCACTTTCCCAGCCCAGGCTGGTCTCGAACTCGCACTGATCCTCCTACCTCAGCCTCCCAAGTGCTGGGACTACAGGCTTGCGCCACCACACCCAGCTCTGGCCCTAAACTTTAAAACAAAAGTAAATTTGAATAGTTTACTCAAAGATTCCCTCCGTCCAGAGCCCTAGCAGATTCCCCCAGCGTTTTCAACTCGGCCCTTCCCTTTGGACTTCTGTGCTTGTCACTGAATACTTGGCTTTAGCAAGAATCCGGTAAGTCGGCCTGGCCAGAGCCCCATCCTCCATGTCCAGTCACCCTAAACATCTATCCTCACTCATGGCCCCCATTGGACCTTGTGACCTCTCGTCTGCCTGGCTGGTCTCCAGCCAGAATCCTGCCGGGCCGTGGTTGGCACCCTCCACACCCACACCTTGGACACGTCTTCTCAGTGGTTTTCTGGCGCCCCCGCCTCCGGCCCAGCTGGCCCCCCTCACCCCCCTTCTCACAGATCCGCACCAGGTCTCCTTCCCTTACTGGGATGGCTGTCAACGCCACCTGTTCTGACCAGTTTCACACCTGTCTATGTCTGGTTTCCTTTGCTAACTCTCCTGCCGTAAACCCCACCCACGCAGCAGCAGCTCCAGCACCCCCCCAGGTTTCTTCACTTTTCATTCATTCTTTTGACAAACCTCATCCTCTAGGGTGGTGCTAGTTGCTGGGTTGCAATGGTGACAAAGTGGACAGCCCTGCCCCTACCTTTCCGGCCTTCACCTGGGCTGCTTAACCCCTTCCCTTCCCTCTCCCCCCTCACTCCCTTCCTCTCTTAGGCCTTCTCCCACACCTCGCTTTCCCTGAGGGGTGTGCGCGATGCCCCCATCCTCCCTCGTGGCTACTCCACACTGCACAAAGCTGAACTGTTTGGCTTCTGAGTTTTCTGCAGCACCCAAGGGTCCAGCACACTGAGCCATACACATCTACAATGTTTATAGGTCCAAAGGTCAGATACAAGCAATCTCAAATTGTCCCCAGTACCGAGGACTCAGCTCAGGGACTCTGTACAGAGCTGTACCATTGGCTCTGTTTTTATTTTTTACTTTGATACAGGTCTTGCTAAATTGTCCAGGCATGGCTTGAATTTCCAGTCCTCCAGCCTCAGCTTCCGAGAGTGCTGGGACAACAGGCACAGGCTGCGCCTGACTTGGTATTACTTTCCCACCAGCATTCGATGAAATTGATCCCATCCATGAGGCTGCGTGGTAGAGAAACCCAGAGCCAAACCGGGAGGCCACTCCACCTAGGTTCCAGCACTGGCCCTGTTGCTTTTAGCTCAGCAATCAGGGACTGGTGACTCAGCCCCAAGAAGCCTTAGGAGCCTCAGCTCCAACAAGGAGCACAGTGAGCTCATAGCATTATTGTGGAAATAAGCGCTAATGTTTGCAGAGCCCTGGGGACCAATGTCTGGCGCACAGTAGGCGTGTTTGCTAAGGAAGTGGCTGCACATTTCCCAGGCGTGGTGGCAGCAATGGAGAGGAAGGGGTGACTCAGTGTCTCGGAAGCAGGGTGACTGATGCTTGCCAGGCAGAGGTGAGTGGGTGACGCAAGACACCTGGGGCTGGCAGGCAGGTGTTCAGGGACCCACAGCAGGGTGAGGCCAGGGTGTAAAAGGAGGAGACAGCTCAGCTGAGGAACCTGGACTGATCCCAGGCGCACCTGAGAGGCGTGACTAAGATTTTTCTAGAAGGGCCACTGCCACCACTAACTGCTGGCAAAAGGAGGCTGAGGTGACTGCCTGGATCACAGGCGCTGAAGCCCTGAACTCGGTAGCAACTGTGGGCACAGAGAGTGGGGCCAGATGTGAAGCCACACTGTTGGTGGGGGCAGCTCTCAGACGTGGAGCCCCTGGGTCCCTACCCTGGGTGGCTGAAAGGTGACAGAAGCATTCAAGAGGAGAAGGCAGGCCAGGCATATTGGCACATGTTTGTAATCCTGGGACTCTGAGAGGCTGAAGCAGGTAGGTTGAAAGTTCAAGTCCTGCCTGGGCAATTTATGGACTTAGTAAGTCTTTGGTTTTAGGTTTGTTTTTTTTTTTTTTTGCGGGACCAGGGTTCAAATTCACGACCTTGTACTTGCCAGGCAAGCACTTGTGCTGTGGAGCTATCTCCCCAGCCCCTTTGGTTTTAGATTTTTATTTTATTATTATTTTTTTTTTTGTAGTACCAGGGATTGAACTCAGGACCTTGTGCTTGACAGGCAAGCATTTATTCCACTGAGCTATCTCCCCGACCCTGGCTTTAGATTAAAAAAAAAAGAAGAATATTTGGAGATCTAGCTCAGTGTGAAGGCCTTGGGTTCACTTCTCAGTACTGAAAAGAAGAGAGACAGACAGAAGGAAAGGTGGTGACCATACCGGCAGCTGACGGTGCATGGGTGGTGTACTCTGAGCAGCTGCCTGCTCTGCTCCTCCCACAGGTGAGGGGATCCCCATTTTTCAAGCGCAGAAAGGGACAACCAAGAGCTTCCCATACTGCGCCTGCCTATTAGGATCATCTGAAAGCTCCAGGCCCCCTGCAGTCTAATGTACCATAACCTCTGGAAGGGTGGGGGTTCCCAGGAATTTAGGTTCCAGAACAGTCAGGCCCCTGTCCCTTCAGACTCAGAGCACATGAAGTTAAAAATCAATGCTGGGCTCGGCCAAATAGCTCAGCAGATTAAAGTGCCTGCAAGCAGGCTCAGAGACTAGGGTTGATCCCCAGGGCCTGCGGTGACCAGCCCCACCCCCAGGGTGTGCTCAGACTGAAATTGAGACTGGGTGTAGTGGCACATGCCTGAAATGCCAGCTCTTGAAAGGCTGTAAACAGGTGGATCACTATGAGTCCGATTTGGTAGTGAGACCCTGAACAGCCTGTAGACCCTTCCCTAAAATACAAAAAGAAGACGAAGAAGGTGGAGGAGGAGGAGGAGGAGGAGGA
>PVKN010020682.1:0-15835 GCA_004027915.1 Capromys pilorides
TGGATTTTGACAAATGTGTAGTGACATGTATCCACTATTACAGTATTATGCAGAATAATTTTCCTGCTCTAAAAATCCTCTATGCCCTGCCTATTCATCCCTCTTCTTTCTCTTGGAATTGCTGTCAACCACTGATAATTTTACTGTCTCTATAATTTTGCCTTTTCTAGAATGTCATATAGTTAGAGTCATAAAATATAAAGCCTTTTCAAATTAGCCTTTTTCACTTAGGAATATGCCTTTAAGATTCCTCCGTGTCATTTCATGGCTTGATAGTTCATTCCTTTGTTGTGCTGAAAAATATTTCACTGTATGGGTGTGCCACCATCTGTTTATCCATTTTGCTTATTATAGAATATCTCGCTTGCTTCCATATTTATTCAATTATGAATAAAATTATTATAAGCATTCATGTGCAAGTTTGGGGTGGACACAGTTTATTTACTTGGGTAGGTACTAAAAATGCACTTGCTGGATTTCATATGAGTACATTTAATTTTGTGAGAAACTGCCAAAATGTCTTCCAAAGGGACCACAGCACTGTGTGTTCTCACCAACAGTGATGAGAGCTACTGTTGTACTGACCTCCTTCAGCATTGATATTGCCAGGCTTTTGGACTTTCTAAAAATGTATTTGGTACAGGGTCTCACTACCCAGCTTGGACTCATAGTGATCCTCCTGCTTCAGCCTTCCTAGTACTGAGATTATAGGCATTGCCCAGTTTCAGTGGCAACCATGGCATTTGGTAGTGGGATTTGACAGTACCAGGTCCTTGCATTTGCCAGGCAGGTACTTAGACCACCAAGCTATCTCCCCTGGCAACTTTTGGACTTTGGCTGTTCTTTTAAAAATTTTTTTGGAAAGACAGTAATTGCACATCTTTATGGGCTACAATATGGAGTTTTAGTGTATTTATGCTTTACGTATTGCTAGGTTGAAGGTACTTAGATTATCTAGCACCTCAAACATTTTGGCTATTCCAGTAGGTACGGAGTGATACCTCATTATTTTTTTAATTTACAGTTTCTTAATGATGTATGTTGTTCACCATCTTGTCAGAATTGTCTGCCATCTTTACATCATCTTTGGTGAAGTGGCTGTCCAGATAGTTTGTTAATTTTAAATTGGGTAGTTTATTTGATTACTGTTGAGTTTTAAGAGTTCTTTGTGCATTTTGAGAAAGTTGTTTATCAGGTTTGACCTTTGCAAATATTGTCTCATAGTCTGTGTGTTATTTCCTTATTGTTTTGATATTTATTTTTTAAAAAGGAATTTCTTTCCTTTTTTAAAAATGTACTTGGTTGTTACAGGATCTCACTATGCAGCTCAGACTTGTGGTGATCCTCCTATTTTCAGCCTCCCTAGCCCTGGGATTACAGGCATGTGGCACTATGCCTGGACTTTGTTGCTGGCTCAGTGCACCTGGAGGCAGGGCTGGCACTGCATGTGGTGCCAGGGATCGAACCCAGTCCCTGCACTTGCCTAAGCAGGTACTTAGTCCGCTGAGCTATCTTGCCAGTCCCTGAAAAAAAGAAATTTTTGATCCAATCTCTTTCCTCTCTTTCTTGCACTCCAATTTCATTTCTTTACATTTTTGATGTTGTTTCATACATCACTGGGGCTCTGTTCTTTTTCTCTGTGTCCTTTAGGTGCCCTAGATTTAAGTGCTCTTTTTCCAAATCCACTGAACTTTTTAGTTTCTAATCTTAAATTTATCCAGCTAATTTTTCATTCTAGACATATTATGTTTTCATCTGTAATTTCTATCTGAATTTTTAAATACTTTCCACTTGTTTTGCTGTCATAGTCTCTCACTGATTCACTGATTTTATGCATGTCTCCTTAACTCCTTAAACACATTTATAACAGCTGTTTTGAAGTCCTTTGCTGCTAATTTTAATACCTGTGTTATCTCTCAGTCTGCCTTCACTGATACTTTTTTTCCTGGTTATAGATTTGCATTTAAGTATTCTTTCAAAATGTGTATAATGGACATCATGGATATTGTGTAGATTCATATTTTAGTGGGTATCGTGTCTTTGTTCTGATGGGCAGTAATTCTCTGGCAAATTAGCTTGGTTCTGTCACTGATTGATTTTAGGCTTCTTTGGGTGAATGTAGAGGCATCCTCACTCCACAGTCTTCCTGGAGCCCCTGCTGAATACCTACAGCGCCCAGCAGATCACTCCGTTCCGACGGCTCCACCACCATGTGGCTCCAGTGGAGCAGTCTGGCTCACGTGCAGGAGCTGTTCTCTGCCAGGCAGCACGAAGTCTCACTCTGTGCACGCAATCTGATAGCCTCTCCGACTATGCTGATCCTGGTGTTCTCTGTGCCTTCTTCATCCCTTCCCCCATGCACCCCATAACCTGCCACCAGCCCAGCTGCCTTGACTCACAGTCTCTGTTTTCTTCATCCAGCAAGAACTCTGCCCTCTCTGGCTCTCCTCCCATGCTGAGACTTGGAAAGTGACCAGTGGTAGAAAGCTGGTGTAGATGCCAAGCTCACCCCATGTGTCTCCTCTTCTCAAGGATCATAGGCAGTTAAGAGTCAGTGATCTGCCAGCCTAAAAGCCAGAGTAAACTAGGAAATCTTATGTCTCCCTGCATCGCTCATCGCCCCTTTGGCCCTGGCTCTCCTTTGGCAGGTGGGGTGCTGCCTACTGGCTTTTGTTTATTCCTCCTCAGTGGAGCCCCAGAGAGGGAGGCAGCTGTATGTCACTGAGCTAGATGAAGAGAGAGGAGGGAGGGGGCTGGCAGGGAGTGCAATTAGCTGACGGTTTGAGACTGATGAAGTGGATAATGAGAAGTATTAGGACAGATTTTCATGCTAAATAGAAAAAAAGAAGCCAGGAGAGAGACTGTTACACATTAACCTGCTCTGGCCTGATCTGTTCAGGAACCTACCCTCCAGGAATATGCCAGGGACCAGAAGGTTCAAGCCTGGACCAGTGTGCCCTTTCCAGGTGGCCTCCATTGGGGTTTTCTTCATTATTCTCATCACTCACAATTATCAAGCTCACAAGGGCTAGATCATGGGCCAATCATATTTTCTGTGTTATACCTCATTTAGTTGTTCTACAACAACCTCCTGGAAGCAGAGTTCATTTTACAGATGCAAGAACTTTCCTAGGTCACATTGTGAGTAAGTGGTGAAGCTGAGTGTCTACTTCCCTTCAGTCTGATCCCAGAATTCGTAGTTTCAGTTTTGGTCTTGGTCTTGTAGTTGCTGTGATTTAGATATAAAATGTCCCTCTAGAAGAGGGGTTGAAAGGAGGGCAGGAGATTGGGGTAAAAGAAGAATCAAGATATATTATGGGAGTGTTATAGCTGGCTTGCCATTAGGAGACGGAGCTGATGGGAACAGGGGAGTGGCTGCACGCATGACCTGGAAGGGTGCACCTCCTTCCCTGGCTCTTCCCCTCACCCTCTGCTTCCTGTCCATCATGATGTGAGCAGCATTTCCTCCACCAGGCCCTTCTGTCATGCCCTGCATGCCCTGGAGGAACCTGACTGTGAACTGAATCCTCTAAAATCCATGAGCCAAAATAGACCTCTCCTCCTCTCAGTTGTGGGTGTAGGTATTATGTGTGGATGACAGGAAAGTAACAGGACATGGGGCAAGTGTGTCAGGCACCAGAACCTGCCGAGAGGGGCTCTGCGCAGACTCTGGGCCAGGTACATCTCTTCATTTTAGCTTCGTTCTTGTCCTCATTCATTCTCACTCCAGGTGCGGTTAGTACCACTATCACCTTTTTACTCAAGAGGAAATGCTATCAGAGCAATCACATATTTTGTGTAAAGAACCTTATCTTGCAAATAGTGGAACAATATTAGCATTTATAAAAACCTATGTGTGGCAATCATACATGAAATTCCTACTGTGAGTCACAACTTATTCTAGGTACCATAGATAAAGTGATGAATAAGACAGACAAAAATTCTGGCCTCATGTGTCTTACATCCTAGTAAAGGATCAACAGACAGAAGCAAAAAAGCCAAAAGGAGGAGGTAAATGCTAGAAAAACAAGGCAGAGTAGGGGAAAGGGAGGGTGTGGGAAGGAGACTGTAACTTTGCACAAGGGTCAGGAAGATCTCACTGAGCATATGAATTCTGAGCACAGCCCTGAGAGATCCAGGGAGGCTGAAGGATCCAGCCCTGAATATCTTATAGATAAGCATTTTGGGTTCAAGGACCACAAGGCACAGAGATGCAAATGCTAACTCCATGGGCAGTGCTCCCAGAAGCTGTAAGGAGGGTTCCTTGGAGCCTGCCCTGTGTGGGCTGGGGCACGGTGAGGGGAGTAGTGAGGAGAGCGATGAACAGAGAAAGAAGGACCAGGGAGGAAGATGGAGAGATGATGCCCAGGTGGGCTGGCGTGGCCCTTTGTATGGCTCCCCCTCCACATGTTTCCTTCAGGTTCTGCCTTTCAGATGTTCTTGCCCCAAGGCTCTTGTCTCGCTGGGCTGCACTCCTCCATCTGTTGAACGGGTATCATTGTAAGGTTCAGGTGCGACTGTCCACAGCATGATGGGAAAATGGGGGGCAAGTTGTTCTCTCACGGGGCCCTGTATAGTTCCCCCATCTTCTAAGAAGCCTTACCTGGCACTCCTCTTTCTCTTCGCTTGTTAATATCCTATGGGTCAAATAGGAGGTCCTCTAAGATGTTTCTTTATGTTTCACTCTCATTTGCTAATTAACATCTCCATGGTGCCCAGACAGTGCCAGATAGGGAAGAGGGGTTTGACGCCAGATAAGCCTGAGTTCTCAGCTTGCCCTCCTTTCTATCTCAGCCCTGGGTGACTTTACAACAACTACTAGACCGCTTGAAGCTTTTTTCTTCATCTGTGGAACACGGCCTTGTCTGAAGGCACTGCAAGATCCAGATGAGCGTTGCACTGAGTGAACTCTATCAATGTTATGACCAACACTTAAACATGACTGTGCAGCCTAGCTTGAAACTTGTCCACCTAGATGGACCTGGACCAGAGGCCAGTACATTTTCTGGAGACACAAAGAGTAAATATTTTAGGTAATGCAAGCCCTAGGAGCTCTGCTGCAGCTGCAGCTCTAGCACAAATCATCCCCAGGGAAGGCTGTGTTTCAGCTTTATTTACTAAACAAGGCTACTGGATTTGGAAGACAGGGCATGGTTCTCCAATCACAGATCTGGACCACTATTCCCACCTAAGAGAGGAGAAGGAATCCTAGAAGTAGGCAACCACCTGAGTGGCTAGGTCACCTCCTCTTGGGAGAGAGCAGGCAGACAGGAAGCCTGCTTCTCAGCTGTCTGCTTGTCATTCCAAATGGGTTATATTTCCCCCTCCTCTTGGCTTGTCAATCACACACATGTTATTTGTGTGTGACTTTCAGCCAGCAGTTATTTGACTGGTTTAAACAGCAGCAGATCTTTCATAACATCTTGGAAGCTTCTGTATTTGTCCTTTGGAGAAAGCTCTGACATCAGAGGTGACCAAGGAATATGGCTGACTCAGAGTTTACTGGTGAGTCAGGAGTTCCCAGTTCCCAGGTCCCAGTCCTGGAGGGTATTGTCAGTGTGGCATGGGCAGTGTGACTGTACCAGCCACAGTGTGGCCACGCTCTGTGGCTTGCCAGTTCTTCCTCTGGTTTCTCCAAGAAAATAATCCTCTAGAAAGAATCTCATCTATTAATGTGATTATTAATCTGGAAAAAAAAAAAACTCACTTCTCAATAAAATGAATCTATGACAAGACAGATGTAATAAACCTGGTTGGGATTTATGATGTGCCCAGGCAGCATTTTGCAAAAGATAATGTTCCCTTGTAATGTTGATTTGCCGGATGAGAACCATGTAATTTATTCTGTCAATGTGCATAAGAAATGTTATCTGTGTGGGGAATGACTGATGGCCTCATGAAAGCTGGCAGGGAAACAAATAAAACAATTTGGGCCTTAAAAGTATAATCACCTAATGATCACATCCTGGCGTTTGTGACACAGAGCGCAAGGCTGGGAGCCTTGGCTGCTCTGTCTTTGCTGTCTGGTCCTGGGACCATTTACTCTTGAGCTTGGCACTAGAGGGCAGCAAGGAGCCCCTGGAGACTCAAGGAGGTGAGATTCTTCCAGGTGGGCCTTTGTGCAGGCTGGGCCCCGCTCTAGGCTGCTCTTCCAGGCATCCTTCAAGCCCTGCCCAGTTGCCTTCCTTGGGTCTCAGCGTCACGCTCCTGTGCCTGCAGGTTCCCAAACTCACGCCCTTGCAACGACAGGACTGTGCTTCCTTATGGCTCTTGTAGTCACTCTCTGGGCCTCTTTCTTTCATGCTGCTCAACTCTTGCTCCTGGGACTTCGGTGGTTGGTGTCATTTTCTCCTGGAGATGAGGCTGATCTTGGCTCAGCATTCTTGGTCAAAGGACTGTTTAGTGCAGGCTCTGGCCTCTGCTGTGGTGTGGCCATCCTTTATGGGACCACCCTCAGAGGGAGGCACCAAGGCCATATATCTAGCAAGGAGAGGAGCAGGATGATATGGAGCCCTTCCACACTGACCACCCCTCCTGGATATACTTTGTTCCCTGCTTTCCATACACCTGCCTCTCTTGGTTCTCTGCCCATGTCTGACCATTCCTCATTCTTTGTCCAGAACCATCTTCCTTAAGTGTTGGGTGCCCACCAGATCTGTTCTCAGCTTTCCCACCTTACATGGTGGTTTATTCTATTTTCTCTCTTGGTTTTCATGGCAGGGTCTTGATTCCCACCTCTCTACCTGTAACCTACCTTCCTCCTACTAGGTTCTGCCAAATGGATGTTCATCTGATCTCTCAGAATCAAATTCTTCACCACTATCTCCCTGTGGCTGCTTCCTAAATCTCTTCTTTTGTCCCTGTCACAGAGACTAGAACATCCCATCCATCCACCTAAATAAACATCAAGGCCAGAACTTGAGAGCCTCCTAGGTCTGTCCTCCTACGTTGTCATTAGGGCTAGTTCAACACTAGGTCCTGTATCCTTTCCTCTTGTAAACATTTCCATCTATTGCTGTCTCCCCTGTGCCCTCACTCATGCAGGTCACTCACTGCTGCTGGGTCTGTGAGCCTCAGCAGAGACCCACATGCTCCAGGATACCTCTCTGAAATTGCCAGGCTGACCTCTGCATTTTAGCTTTCTCCCGTTGGGCCTTAGAGCCCATGTCGTTCTTCAGGTGAGGGCTGTCAATAGTTCTTCCCTCCATGATCTTGAAAGCAGGAACCTGCTCTGACTACTGGAGGATTAGAGTTTTGTGACACAGGCTGAGGGGTGTCCAGCCCACCTCCTGCCCAGAGGGAGTTCCTGGAAGGAGAAGGCTTCAGGCAGTTGTGCTGCTGGTCTTAGGCCCCTCTGTGTACTGAGCATGTCCCAGAACTGTAGGGAAAGCAGGAACCCAAGGCAGCCATGGGGAAACCTTCTCTGACTTGCCCTAGGGAACTTGTTGGAAGGAGCTTGCAGTGGGGGTCTCAGCCAATGTGGTAGCCAGGCCATGGGGATACAAGCTAGCCCTGGCATTGACAATATGAAGACTAGACTACAGAGTGATGACCAGACAGCTTTCACTAGGGGAAGGTTGGGGTTGAGGAGTCAGGAAGGCTGGTCCTGGGGAGGACATGCTGTTCAGTGTGACAGGCATGGGGCAGGAGAGCCTATGTCTCAAAGATTTCCAGGCCCAAGGCATGGTACTCAACATGGAGCCCAGATGAACCAACTTGAGGCCTTTGGTTCTGAGAGTGTGGCTGTGTCATTTAGTGCCTGGTGAGAAACGGAACTCACACCAGATGATTCAAATGAAGGAAGTGGAGTGGAGGGATGACTTATAGATGTATAGGTAGAAGTAAGAAAGTCAACAGGGATCACTCATAGAATCAGAGCAGCAAACACATAATGCTTCTCCTAGGGCCAAAGAGATGAAGGGAAGCAGTGATGGTGTGGGGGCCTGGTGAGGGCTGGTGTTGTGGGAGAACTGTGGGGAAGCTGCTAGCCACAGACAGGTGCTGGAGCAGGATGGGTGTGAGTGGGAAATGCCATGACCTCTGTCCTCCTGCCCTGTTAATGATTCCACTTGGCTGAGTCCAGAAACAGGGTTAAATGCCCAGGTCATGAGGCAGATGAAAAAAGGAGACATGGCTGATACAGGCACATGTGGGGACCCACCAACACTGTGACTGATCATGCTGCCTGGCTGGCTGCCCTGCTGAGGCTGTATCTGACATTTCACTGCAGAACTGACCCCTGTAGTGATGAATCTACAAGTTAGGTCTCGAGTTTTGAGCACTGGGGAGGCAGAGGCAGGAGGGAGATGGGCAGCCCTCCAGAAGATGGAGACTCTTTGTTTTTGTCATGCATGAACTGAAAGCAAGGATTGAACATGGTATCTGGGCTGAACTGAGGATGAGACTTATTCTGGGGAAGAATGAAGTCATTGGATCAAAGAGGTAATTTTCATATGGTGTTCTAAGGAGTTTTAGAGCACGATGGAATTCCCTCAGGAGTTGGTTGGTGTGTTGGCATGGCAAGAGAGTTGGGTAAGTAGATGCCTAGCAAATGCTAGTTAATGCAGAAATTCTAGTTAATGCAGAAATCCTTTCTTGCACTTGACTTTAAGAGAGAATCCCAGATAAACTGGACTTGGAGTATTTCAGCCTGGATCTGGAGAAGGCCAGGGAAGAAGGAGTGATGAATGTAAAGGCTTCTGGAAAGCTTAGAGTGGTCCCTGTGGCAAGAGGCAAGATTGTGGGAGTCAGAGTGAGTCTCAGGCATGACTTGGAAGATGCTATGGAGCAAGTTGGGGACTTGAGAGAAAAAAGAAGATAGATTCCAAGGATCAGTCAAAAACAGACAAAAACATCCAAGCTAGTGGCTTTCTTTGAGGATCTCCTGGCCAAACTCCAAGCTTACTGGATATGTTGTTTCTTCAGACACAGGTGGAAAAACCTCCCAAGTGTATGGAGAGATAAGATCTCAATCTTTGATGCATAGAGACCCTGACTCTCAGGAGGAACACTTGCCAGACCACCAGGGGTTTTCTAGGATCCTTGGTCCTGGTTTTCCACCATGGCCAGAATCTGGTAGCCTCTACTTGCTTGTGCTGGAGTCCTAAGCAGCTGGATTTTGCCAGCCTCACTCTAGCCTCCTTCTTGTGGGTCCTTGTTTTTCCCTTGTGCTGTAAATGGTATTATATTGATCTCTCCAAGGGTGAACACATTTCCTGGGATTCTACTCTGAGCAATAGTGGTCCCAGTTTGAAAGTTTGGTCCAAGGTATGAGGTAGTCCCTATCCCACAGAAGTCTGTCTTACCTGAAAGGAACACCTAGTTGTTATCCCAGGCCTCTGGTTATGATTGCAAAGGGATCCACTTTTCATATATAAGGTAGTTGAACTTGTGTGAATGTGTCTGTTGGCCATCCTATTGGCTAACATCTTTGAACAACTACATACAATATTTCACTTAAGCCTCCTGAGGGTTTGCTTTTGAGGAAATGGAGGCTGTCTTGAGAAAAGATAATACCTGTGGAGCAGTTAGCAGCTCTGGATACAATGGTCCAGGTCTGGGAAGGGAAACGAATAACTATCCCAAGCCTCTAAAAGGGACTTTCTCAGCCACCCCAAGAACAAATGGCACAAACAGCACCAGCAAAGGATTGATCAATAGACATCATAATCAAGGAGCTGAGCAATTAGGTGAGAAAATGGTCTCTAAAAGAACAGGCATGTACTCATTTGAAAGGATTTTCACTTCGCTATCTATGATAGAAAATCCGAATTTGGGTCCTTCTGCTAGAATCACTCCTCCTCTTCCTCTTGCGTGGCTGACTTTTTCCCATTCTTCAGGTCTGGGCCCGAATGTCACCTCCACAGAGAAGCCATCTTTGATGCTAATACAAAGCAAGACACCCTCCTGCCCACCATGGCTCTCTTGGCCACCTGTTCTTTTCGTTCATAGTGTTTACTTGCATGGGACCATGGGCAATTTTTGTATGTGAGTGATTTTTCTGTTTTCCTACCCTTGGTGAGGCTGGAGACCACCTTGCATGTGTTCATCCCTGTAGAACTCATACCCACATAAAGCACAACAGGTATCCAGTAAGCACTTGTCTAAAAGCCAGATGACTGCTTGGAGTGTATTTTTAGTTATTGTAGTTAGGCAGTCTATTTTTACATTCTCCGATCTTATTTAATAACATAGCATTTAAGAACAAATTTGCTACCCATGGCTATATGTAGATTGGGAAATCACGTGGTCATGGTTATTTCCTTCTAGTTGTCCATGATGCTTTTGTAGTTTTGGAGGGAGTAAAACAGAAGGATACTGTGAGCTTTGCACAGGGAACTGGGAGAGCTGGGTGTGAGCCTTGGCTTGGGTTTTGCTGGCTGTGTGGCCTAGGGCATGACCTTGTCCCTCTCTGGTCCTGAGCTTCTTCAGCTGTAAAATGAACACAGACCAACAATTCTCTAGGGTTCTTTCTCAGCAGTGAAAGCTCAAACTCTTAAGTGTATATGAACCAAACTTGTTGGCAGCTAAAATGATTGAATTTGGGGCATCAAGCATGCTTTGAGCCACACAAGTTCCAGAGAGATATTTTGTTGAACTCTTGTCCTACCCTACGGTCTGGACAGCTGCTCAGGATGGCAGGAGCCTCCCCACCGGGTGATGGAGAGCAGAGAAATTACACTGCTTTCCTAATAGGGCTTGTCCTGTGTCCCCTCCCCATCCTGGGAAGCTTCATAACTGAAGCCTGAAAAGGAAGGATCCCCAAGAAAACAATAAATATGTCCCCATTTTGTCCTCACCTCCATCGGCTTGTTCTCAGACCTCAGAACAGCCTGTCACTACTTGGTGACAGGGCTGGAATGAGAACAGGAGAGATGAGATTGACCTTCCAGGCGCCATGGCCTGAGGAGGGTGGAGGAGCCTAGGTCATGGGGCCTGCTCGGGACCAGTGCCGCATGCCTATTAATCAGTATTTAAGTGGGTTCATCAGTGTGGAGCGGTTGCGGCGGCCACTTCTGGGCTCAGCCTGGGCCCAAGGAGCTGGGAGCTGGGTTAATAACATCTTATTTAGCAGAAAATTCCACTCCATTGGAGCATGATTTGGACAGAGTTTGATTTGACTCAGGATTGATGTCAATCCTGCAAGGCGAAGGTGCCTGGAGCCGCTGCCACAGTTGCAGTTGTAAAAATGAGCAATTTGTGGTGGTCACCGGGCTGCACCAGAATTTCTCAGAGCTGGGACCCTGTGCCTCCACTGAGCACTGTAGGTTTGGAGCTGGTCTGTCCTGGTTGTCAGAAGGAACAGACGCTGCAGTACTAAGTTAGTGGGAGCTGTGATACATTGGAGATTCCTGGGCACTTTTCAGGTCTGGACCCAGTGAGCGAGGGGCCAAGCTGGGAGCTGCCAGTTCTTTGCTCTGTGAGCTCTCCTAGGCTACTTGGGTGACTTCCTAATAGTCTTGGCAATTCATCTCCACAACAGAGCTATCAATGTCTGTCTTAGGGAGCTGAGGTGAAGCTTAAGGGAATAAGCATACAGTGAGCTATAAAATAACCACATCTCCAAAATAAGAATCAAGATGTATTTATGTACAGGTACAAATTCCCTATGCTGAATATGATCATTATGTATATCAAAGTGTACCAATAAAGTTAATTTGACCACACACACACATACACAAATTATATTTCCTGGGTGGGACTGTCCATAACTCTACTGGAAATACCCTTTTCCTCTTGTTCCAGCCTAAGGTGGGTCTGTGAGAGTGAAGAGTGTGTGTTATGAGAGTCCCTGACACCTCCCTGAGTAGGGTGGGATTGACAGTGGCTTGTCTCCAAGGCTTTGCTCCTGTCTTGGGTTCATGGTCTTAGAATCCAGTGAACAACTAGACCCTGTATGCCTACAACTCCTGTCTGTCCTGTACCCAGAGTTGGTATTGCCAGGCCCTGGTGGCTCCAAGGCTAAGGGTATTCTCAGAGGCCCAGATTAAAGCACAACTATGCATAATCTGATTGATTGATTTCCATAGATCTGTTTCGTAAGGGCAATAGGAATGAAATCTCATTTTACTTTTTTTTTTTTTCTCTGCTGTTTTTGTGACTGGAAGCTTGCACTTTGCAGCCTTGCAGGTGCAGCATGCAGTGAAGAAAGAGGTCTAGGGGGTAGGGTGGCCTGTGTCCCAACCTTTCCTATACCTGCCCCACTAGGCCCTGGTACTGTCCCTCAAGGGCTTCAGGGATTCTGTCACGGACCCAAGGCTGCAGTCTTTATCAGCTAATTCTAAGTCTGAGCAGGACAGACTCTGAGTCTTTGTCTTCACAATCCTGGCATGGTCACAATCTCTTCTTTAAGGCAGCAGTTGAAAGCCAAGGCCACATGTTTTTTTGTTTTGCAGGTGCAGAGGGACCGGCTGTGAGGGTGGGTGCACTAGCTACCACTGCGTCCTCGCTGAAGGGCTTTGCAAGCACCTTTAAGTGAGGCTGAAGCAGCTTTCATGTTTATTTTAAAATCTCATTGGGCTCACAGTTCTTGGGGTGCTGGTTTAATTCTTATCCCTCTCTGGGCCTTTTGTACCAGTGCTAGATGACAAGGCATGGGCACAATTGTGTTTGCCCGAGTGCAGATAAGATCAGTCGTGGCAGATCTGCTGAGCCCTGGCTCCCAAAGAGAAATGGAACATAATAAACAGGTACCAGAATGGGGATAAATAGGAAGGATTTAATCCGAACAAAGGCGGGAACATCTGGGACTTACAAAAGCTTGTTCAGAGAATTGCTTGGGAGAGAAAGGCATGAAGAAGAAAGCAGCCACTTCACCCCTCGCCTGGCTCCTTCACTAGGCTCGGAGCCAGCACAATGCACATAGGCCTGGCTTCTGGAGAGACAGGAAAGGATGCAGCAGCAGAGCACAATCGGGCTCCTGGAGGACTCTGGGAGGAAAAACTACAGTTGCCAACTCCCAGCGAGGAACGTGCCAAGTCCAGCCCTCCTTGCTGGTCTTCACTGCCCCTTTCCAAGCCCTATTACCCCTTTCTTTAGAGATCTCTAATCTCACCCCTTACAAAGGCTTGCTGGGCTCCCCAGAGTTGAGTGAGCAGCCCCTGCTCTCCTCACACTGTGTCCGGGCCAGTTTTCCATGAGCCAGCTTGTCTGATAGACCTTGGGCTCCATTTGCCCTCTATTTGACTGCCTGAAACAGAAGAGAGACCTCGTTCTTGAAAAATACCTGAGCAGAAGAACCTCCTGGATGGGTCCACTTCTCCAAGCCATGCTTCCTCTGCTACCTGGCTCTTGCAGCCACCCCTTCTTCCTAGCAAGATTCTCTTAACTGGCTTCTTGCCACACACCTCATTCCTCTTCTCTCTGTGTCCAGAGAGATCCTCAGTGCTCTCAAAGCTGTGTTCAGAGCGATCCTTAAAAAACAAAGACTTGACCATATTGGGTTCCAAAGAAAGAAGAGCTGCACAAGAAGGGAGTACTTCTGGAGTGATGGAGGAAAACCTTCAATGAGCTACCCCTCCATTATGACAATGAGGGTACTGGGATGTAGTTGACACTGTGTCAACTTGAAGTGTTGGAAGCTTGGCTGGATTGGCTTGGTGATACCATGTGCTGGGACATGGCGGCACTACCCCAGGGTGGGGAGGGCCACCCTAGAGTGACTCAGCACACAAAGTGTGTATGTAAAAGGATTGAGGAAGGCTTCAGTGAGTGCCACTTCCTTGGAGGAGCTCTGTGGATGCAGCCACACCACTTTGGGGGAGCTCAGATCTCCACCACTTTCTTGGAGGAGCTTCAGTTTTTGGTCTTCACAATCAGTGTGGAAGGAAGAGAGAGAGGCTTGATAGGCACCACAGCTGCTTCTCCTCCTCTGCTCTTCATTGTTTTCTGCTGCCATTTGCCTTGAAGACAGTGGAGTATGGACTGAAATCTCCACTGTGAGCTAAATAAATCTTTCCCTCCTTCATTTTGAGTGCTGGTTATTTGTCCCAGCAATGAGTGAAAAGTAACTGAGACATGGGGAAATGGTCAATGACATTTTCAGAACTCTGAAAATTAATCAAAGGCCCACAACAATCGAAAGGGTGTTTTTTTCCCCAAGAAAAATGATTTTAGTCTCAGTGTGAACAGTGAGCTTTGTAACAATGTACATTTTAGCTTGTTCTGGCCCCAGCTCTGCAGTAGCCTTAAAAACCAGCAGTCTCACAGTCACAGGAACTGAAAACTAGTAACCTAACAATCACGGGACAAGGAGGAAAAGCTTGGGGCTCTCCCGGAAACATTATCCCTCAAGAACTGTCACTATTACACCTGTCTGGCAGCTGTCTCGAAAATCCCAGTGCACTGGGCTTGTCTTCGACCTAACTAGAAGCTCACTCAGTGAGACACTCTACCTGAAGATCACTTGTCAAAAACAATCATAGGCAATTTTTAAGCATTCTGATTACCAGAGGTAAGATACCTGTTTTAGCAAACAAAAGGTTGACTTAAAAACCTTAAATCTAGTAAATGTAATATTCCAACTGCACTTTGAAAACCTCTGACTTATTCTTGGGACTCTAAGGTTATACACATGGTGTATAACCCATAATGGTTATCATTTCTGTGATCTTGGGACTCAGTAAAAGCATGAAATAAAGGCTCAGGCAGAGTTATGCACTGCAAGAGATTTGAAGGTATGCCCTGGCCACACATTGAGCCCTACAGCAGCTGATGGGAAACTGATTGATATTGATTAAAGGCATTTTAGAAAGTCAGTAATTAATCGTTAGATAATCACTGAGTTAAATGAGCAGAAATCTCCTTGGTTCACTGACGATAAGTATAACTTCATAGAATTAGCTGAATAGTCACTAAATAGACAGCAGCAACAAGAATGACAAGAAAATAAACAATAACAACCAAAAACAACAACAAAATTTGGAAAGCAGTGGTCTGATGTCTAGGGGGTGCCACACTATAGTGTTTTAAATATTTAATTTTAACAAAAAATTATGAAAACTTCAAAGAAAACCAGAGAAGTGTCATTTATACACAAGAAAAAAAGGAGTGGCTGAAACCATCCCTGAGAATGTCCAGATGCTGGGCTTACTAAATAAAGACTTTAAACTGTTACAAAAGAACTAGGAGTGCCAGCAAGATAGCTCAGTGGAAGAAAGTGCCTGCTTAGGCAAGTGCAGTGCAATTCGATCCCTAACACCACATGCCATGCCAACCCTGCCCCCAGAGTGGGATGAGCCAGCAGAGTCCAAGCATGGTGACACATGCCTATAATTCCAGTGGTGGGAGGCTGAAAGCAGGAGGACCACCACAAGCCCAAACTGTGTAGTGGGACCCTGTAGCAACCAAATACACTTAAAAGAAAGAACTAGGAGAAAGTACATCCAAAAGTTTTATGAAAGTATAGGAACAGGGGCTTGCAGGTTAGCTCAGTTGTTTAAAGTGCCTGCATGGGAAAACTCAGTCAGGCACAGAGGACCAAGGTTGGATGCTCAGCTCCACATGCTGCACCAGACTCACCCTTAAGGCAGCCTGAGCCAGCCAAAAAAAAAAGTATAGGAACAATGTCTCACCAAATACCAAATCAAGAAAGAGATAGAGATGATAAAATTCTGGAGTTGAAAAGTATAGTAACTGATCTGAAAAATTCACTAGAAAATCTGAATAACAGTTTTAAACTGGTAGAATGAATAAAAGGATCAGTGAGTTTAAAAATAAATCAAATGAGATTATCCTATGTGAAGAAGAGAAATAAAAGTCATTTTAAAAATTAGCACAGCCTAAGACTCATGGGATATCATCCATCATTTTAACATATGAATAATGGGCATGAATG
>PVKN010020683.1:0-15838 GCA_004027915.1 Capromys pilorides
AAGAGAGAAAAGAGATCTCATATTTCAACTGGCAAACAGGTAAATATAAATATGAATAATATAAATTTTTGTCAGACAGGAATCAATTCTTTATAGTATGATAAAAATAAGTGTCATCACCATCATTTATTCTAAAATTAATGGATTCTTCTCAATGTGATGGGGAAGTCTTAGCCTTCTAGCAAAATGTCAAAAGATGCCTTTGGATTTTAGTGAACCCCAAATGCAGCACTAGACAAATGGTGCTTTAAAAAGTTAGCACTAGGAAGACTGTATAGACCAAGGCAGACTCTATGAGAACCTTGGCTTTCTGACTTTCAGATTACTTCTCCTGTCCTGTTGTAAGACTGGCCCTACAGAAGCAGTCTAATATGGGACATGTCAGATAAGATGAAGAGAGAGCAGATGATGGAAGATGGGGTAAGATGAAGAGAAGGGCTCACAGGGCACCTGAAGTTCCTACTGTAGAGGAGATTGGTAAGTTCTCAAGCATGAGGGAGAGGTGGGGTCACCACACATATTTAGTCTGGAGGAGAGAAGATTTAATGGAGATGAAACTGTATGCGAAGAATTGAAGATCATTATTCATGAGGTAGAAATGACTGAACCATTCATTTTATTTCAATAAATAAACTTGGGAAACAAGAATGAGTTAATAGTTGGACTACTAATCTTATGGTGAGTCCCTGAACATATGCAATGTGTGAATAGGAGCTAAATGTCCAAGTCCGCCTAAAACAATATACCGAGGACAGTGTTATATCATGTGGGAGCTTGCCTGTTATGACCTGCTACGTACGTCTCTAACTTCTTTGTGACCCATCAGGTTTCCTAGGCATTGGGGAGTGGGCATATTTTGTTATTGTGTTCAATACCATATCAAAGAATTGTAAAGTTCATTGGTATTTCACCTGGGAAAAGAGAAACGGACTTGGGACCCCAAAGACTAAAATGTATACAATAAACAATGGAGATCTTTAAACTTGAAATTCCTTTTTATTTTAATTGTGTGTACAATGCAGATTCTGTTGGTGATCACTCTTGTAGCAACCCCCCCACCCACCCACACATATCAGTTTCTTCAGTTTGTTAGTTGCCCTGGTAATAGTTCCAGTTCCAGATCTGCTTGCTCCTGTCTTTTAAAAAACGCTGGTCACTGTGATACATAACTGGTCACTGTGATGAACATTGTATAAAACAATCCCCAAATGATCAGTTATTCTGCCTTTGTAGTTACTGGTTGCTTATCTTATATTAGCCCTAGACCACCAGAAATGAGGGCCTGGTATTCTGGAAATGATCCTGATTTGTGCCTGTTGATGTAAATAAATCTGCCTCCAAATCCTGGGTGTTGTTTTGGTCTTTCTGCTTGCCATTGCATCTGTTCTGTTGGCTGGGAAGATGGACAGGGTTGACCTCTTTATTCCTCATGGTCCAATATGGTCCTCACAGATGGAGTAAGTAAGGACCTCTTCAGATCCTGACAGGAAGGTACGCCCTTAAGATTTTTCAGTGCCCTTGAAAGTCTTGAGAAATATTCCTGGTTCCCCACTAGAGTGGCTCACATTGGACTCCAAAGGGAGAAGGATGCAATCTGTTTGTCTCTCTGTCTGTCTGCCTGACTGATTCTTGCAAGAGCCCTGTCAGTCTGCCAGTCCTGCCCAGCTCAAGCAGAAGACTTGATCAACTCTTGTTAGTTAAGGACACACTTAAGAGAAGGAGGGTTGGAATGCTTAGCCACTGCATGCCTGCCGAGTGAATGTGTGAGTGAGTGGCATGGACAGCATAAGAAGTGGGCTGCTCCATCTATGCACTGGGAAGCACTGGCCACAGTGAGTGATTCGGCCCTCATCTGTGGTTCCATGGTGATTGACATAAGGCATTATGGAGGCCTCACATCCTCCTTAGCTAAGTTGCAACTAAGTCCCTGTGAGGGGTGTGGCCAAGTGGGTCTTTGAAAGGTCTCTCTCTCAGGGGTACCCCCTTTGTCATTATGCCACCATTCAAGTGTACATAATATACATCTTAGTGAGATAGAATGGGAGACAATTAATTAAAACCCACAGACCCTGTTTGTAGGAAAAGTGCTTTTATGGAGTTAAAAAGTGAAGCCAAATGCATCCCTTAATCTCAAAGAAAAAGAAAAGGAACAAGAGACACGTTTTTCCAGAGAATTCTGTCTTGGCACTCTTGTTGGCAACCACAGTTGCACTCCCCACTCCTGATGTGTCTACTTCCAGCCAACTGAACCAGTTCCAGTTCATAGCCTGCATTTGGCCATAAAGGTCCCCCTAGAGACATGCTTATCCTGGTGAGGTGGTGTCATGTAATGCCCACCTGAGATGACCATCAGCATTTCCTTCTGATGGAAGGAATCCCCTTTGGACTGAATAAAATTAGACTGTCAGCCCTGAAAAATGAGTTGCATGCTGTCAGGCCTGAATAGATAGGACAGGTTGAGCTCTGTCCAATTGGGCCCCTAAGAACTCACAGTCATTGCAAAAGTAGGGGCAAACCCATGACTTTCCTGGTAGACAATGGAACAGCATTCTCTGACTTAAAAGTTGCCTCTGTCAAGAAATTACATCAAGGCAACTGGGACTCTTGTTTCTCACTCTTGCCAGGAACAAACTTATAACCTGGGTGGACATCTCCTTCACAACAAGCCAGTCAGCCTCCCTCTCATTTAACCATGTACTTTCAACTTTGACTGTTCTCTGAGAGAAAGGTGATGCCTGCATCAGTATGTGGGAGAGAAACAAAGTCCTGAAGTTTGGAAAACTCTGTTCCCAGAAGTACAAACTAACGACTCAGCTCTGGACCTGGCCCTCCACCATGCCACTTCACTGTGACCCCCTTTGCTGTCAGCTGTCGTGGGAAGCAGAAACAGGCATCCAGCCATGAGACCCCCTAATACACTGTCAATCACCATGGGCAAGGTCTCCATGCCATCAACAACACAGCCATCACCTTGCGCTCTGAGGTCATTCACCCATCTACCTGTTTTTGGACTGTAAAAGATACTTTCCTCTGCCTGAAAGTTGCTCCCATAAGCCTCTTCTGCTGGAAAAGAATGAGATAAAAGGCAAGTTCACTTGGGATAAACTGTCATAAGGAATTAAAAATTCTCCTACCTTGGCTCTAAACTTGTGTCCTGGGTGGCAGGTAAGCCATCCTAGTCATCGAAACAAACTCATGACGCCACCTGAGAGGCTCACAAATTCAACCCAAGTCAGAAAAGATTTGTTATGTTTTACCTGAGGACATTGAGTCCAACTTGCCTCCTCCTTATATTCAACAGCCCAAGCCTGATTGAAGTCAAAAGTCCCCATCACTGTGGTTGATCCTGACACAAGGGTAAATGCAGTCCTCTTTTGAGATTTCTGAAATATAATGCAACAGAGGGCTATGATACCTAGATCAGTTTGATACTGTTCCTCTGGAAGACCTCAAAGAGGGAAACAAGAAGACAATAAATATGTCTAAAGTTATTGAAGTTACCCAAATTGAAGTTTCTCTTTGGTAAAGAGAAACTTTACCAAAACAGATACAGTGAGACTGATGGACACTGTCAAACATGAATTCCTGTACATGCTTTAGTTCCTTTTATCTCTCCTGGGGCATTACCAGCTTCCCTCTTGCTCAGGTCCATTGTGCTGGACTTGATATTGACTCTGACTATACTCTGGGAGGAAGATTAGTGGCTACATCTACCTGACATGTCAGATAATAACAACCCTGAAATTTTGAGAGACTCATTTCTAGAAGTATGGACAGAGGACTCACACCAGGACTTACTGTCAATTATGTCCCTTTGGTGACTGAGCTCGTCCCAAGGCAATCCCAACATGCATCAAACAGTACACCACTCCTACCTATAAGGCCATTTCAAGATTTCCAAACTGTCAGGGCTTCTCTGATTGCCCTCCAAATATGTTGCCTCAGTCTTCTGTCATACACAGTCTGCTGGAACACCTGCCTGGATCTGAACAGTGTCTTCTACCTACAGTTGGATCCTGTAAGACAGCCCCTCTTCACCTTTCCATGGAAAGATCACAGTTCTTTACTCAAAATCCAACTGACCTGGACTCAACCTCCCAGAGGTTCACAAACTTGTTTCCACTCTGCCAAAATATTTCTATGTAATGACACTCAAGATGACTGCTGAAAAGACAGGAAAGTTCTGCTATAATATCTGATAGAGACTTGTTACAGGAAAGAAATTCCACAAATATCTAGACCATGCCAGCTTTTATATGCTTACTCAGTCAGTCCTTGGGAGCTTTCAATGGCCTCTAAGAACTTCCTTCTCCCTTTGCCTCTATGCTCTAACAGTTACTTTCCTTCTGACCAAGAAAACTGACAAGCACACCTGAGACAAAGTCCAGATGCCACATGCTGTACTGGCACAAACTTTTATAAAAAAAATGGACCCTTTAGCAGATGCTGAGCACATCGTCTTTATGGATGGAAGTAGCTCTGTTGGGGATGAAGCCTGATAGGCTAGATATGCTGAGGTCACTTTGGCCACAACTATTTTGGCCAAAACTCTCCTGCAGGGAAGAACTGTACAACAAGCTGCTGTTTGCAAAACTACCACAAAACAGTGCAAAATATCCAGTCCAGAGGCCCAAGCCTCATATGACTGAAAGAGCCCCAGCCAGAACAATTTTACCCACTTTCCCAGATGATCAGAGCCAGCCATGCCCCAGTGTTTGTTCTGCGAGCTCAATCTGAAGCACTGACACCTGTACCCCTGCGGCCAGTTCAGGCTTGAGGGTCTGTGTCATTGGCCCTGGCTCTATGAATTAGAGTGGGCTTTTCATATTTAAAGATATATAGATAGATTGCATAGCAATGAAACATAACTCTACAGAAACATCTTGTAACCAGCTGAATCTGTGGATATTCCTGCACACACATATAACCCAGGTACATATTAACTACCTCTACAAGTTTCAGAAATCCAGCCTTAGATCTGCTGAAAGATTTACCTAGTCAGGTCCTCCAAGGCTCACTCTGAAGAAACAACACACACTGAGCAGCCCATGAACTATTGAAGTCTGAGGACACAGTTCATAGGATTGCTCTATACCTATTCCCCTTGATTTTCGTCTTTTCAGGTGGCTTACCTCATCCTTTGTTTTCTTGTCCACTGATAGCTGTTTTTTTCTTGTCTTAAGCTCTATGGGATAACTTCTTCAAGAAAATAGAACCATCAATAAAGCACTTGATCAAGATTTCATGAATGATACTGGAAAAACTGGCTTTCGACATGCTGAAGGCTAAAATTAGAAATATGTCTGCAAGCACACACTAAACTACAGTCAAAATAGACCAAGGATTTAAATATTAAAGGAGAAACACTAAATCTTCTCGAGGAAAATGGAGGTAGAAATCTTAAAGGCATAGAGGTAGGTAGGTAGAGAGTTCATGAACAAAAGCCAAACTGCACGGGAAATACTTGAAAGAATCAATAACTAGGATTCATCTTTTTTGAAAAGTTTGCACTTCAAAGCAAATCTCCAGCAGGGTAAAAAGAAAATCCACAAACTAGGAACAATTATAGCTGACTGTCTCTCCTACAAAGTCTTCTATCTAGGATATATAACGAATTTTAAAAAAAAATCAGGCTCCCCAAATTCAAAGACCTACTCCAACATTTGGCACCTGAGATGAATATAAACTTCTCAGATAAAATACAAATGGCAAATAAATATATGAAAAAATGTTCAACATCATTAGTCATTAGAAAAATGCAAATTAAAATAATACTGGGATTCCATCTCGCCCTAGAAAGAATGACTAGCATCAACAAATCAGCCAATAACAAATGCTGGAGAAGATGTGGAGAAAAAAAAAATGAACCTTTCTATACTGTTGGTGAGGGTGCAGTACAACCACTATGGAAATCAGCGAGGAGATTCCTTCAAAAGCTAGAATTGGAGGCCCCATAGAAGGCAGTTATTTCTCTCCTTGGTATTTTTCCAGAAGAACCAAAAATATCATACCACAGCAGTAAATGCGCACCTAGGCTTATAGTGGTGTAATTTGTCGTAGCTAAATCCTGGAAATAATCCACATGTTCATCAACTGAAGAACTGATAAAGAACATGTGATATTTTTGCACAACAGAGGAGTATTCATCTATAAAACAGGACAAATTTGAGTCTCTTATTGGTAAATGGATGCAACTAGAGACAATTCTCTAACGTGAAATAAATCAAATCCATATGTGCAAGCATTGTATTGTCTCTTGAGTGTGAGTACCTGAAAGAGAAAATAAAATCTGAAGGATAAAATAGATCTTGGGAAAAGGGAATGAACCTATGCAAAAGGAAGAAATTACTGAGTTGAGAAGGGCAGGGGAGGAAGTGGGAAAAGAGATTTATCTATGTATGTAAGCAGGATGGTTTGGACAATTGTACAGTGGATTTCTGCTGGTCTATGAAAAGGAGCAGTTAATGATTAAATTTTTTTTGTATCTTTTTTTAATTGTTTATACTTTTTCCTCTTAATTTCTTATATATTTCTTTTATTTCTTCTTCCAATTTTGCATGCATGTCTGGCAATGTGAACAACTACTTGTAAGACTTCACTATGCATTACAACAAATACTGTGGAATTCATATTATTTTGTGAAGTTTTGTAGCACTTGTAACTTTTCTGTTTTGATACTATTTTGCACTCTTTTTTTTTTTTCTTTTGGTACTGGGTATTGAACTCAGGACCCTGTGCTTGACAAGCAAGCACTTATTCTAGTGAGCCATCTCCCCAGCCCCTATTTTACACTCTTAAAAAAACAAAAAACAAAAGATTTGATGAGCATCCATGGCACATTGGGCACTCTCCTAGATCTTATTAACTCCCTTATCGCATTGCCAGTGTAATGTTTTAGAACACACAGGCCTAAATTCTAGTTGGGCCTTGTCTTAGAAGGTCACATGTGATATGCCCAACAAACTTTGACAGCAAAACTAAAAGAGAGGGGAAATGTAGAAGAAAATGCAACCCTCCTCCCCAGTATACCTCAGTTTCTTAGTTGCCCAGCTAATAGTTCTGATTCTGGTTCTGGTTGCTTCTGTTCTCTTAGAAATGGCTGGTCACTATAATGCATAGCTGGTCACTATGATGCATGTTGTATAAAACAATTCTCTAATTAAAAAGTTATTCTGTCCTTGTATTACCTGCTTGCTTATTTCATGTAAGCCCTAGACCACCAGAGATCAGGGCCTGATCTTCTGTGAATGGTCCTGATCAGTGTCCATTTTTGTAAGCAAATCTGCCCCCAAATCCTGGGTGTTGTTTCAACATTTCTGCTTGATTTTTCACTATGAAGGAAAATTAGGAAATGAATATTCATAAATTAAAATTTTATTCAAATCCTATGTACATGTCTAGGGTGGCATTTACATGACTGATGATAATTCAAATAATGTTTTCCTGAAAAGCTTTATCCAAATTAGACACAGATGAAAGGATTTTATTCTACTGTTGGGAGTTACTTTCCAATCTTAAGGAAGTTATGTATTCATAGCAAAATATATGGGTGGATAGAAGACAGCATTATCTTTGAGATCTAAAGTAGAAAGACAAGAATCAAGATAACTCTGTGTTTCTTCATCTATAAGTATTTCTACCCAGGGCAGGCTGTCAGGGAGCTTTGTATACAGAGAACACAAAACGGAAAACCAGTAGAGGTCAGCACATTATTCCACCTTTATTCATTGCTTTATTTTTTATTACCAAAAGTCAACCTGAATTTAAAATATTAAATGAAAATTCTAGAAATAATCCTAAATTTAAAATGTCCTCCAAAGCATGATGAAATGTTATGTCCTTCTACTCTGCCCCACTTGAGACATGAGTTATCCCTTTGTCCAAAGTACCCTTGCTGTCCAAACTACATGCTTCTTAGTCACTTGATAACGTTTTTATTATCAGGACAGTGGTGTCATAGTGCTTGTATATAATTATCCCGTATATCGCAAAATACTGGCCCTAAAGCACAAAAGTAGTGACTATAACTCTTCAACAAAGAGGGTAAGGAGTTGTACAGTGTTTCCTTGAAGTGAAAAGCAAGAGTATACTAAGAGATAGATGGACCATGTGCACAGAACCTTTAGTATAAACATATCATTATAATTATTCTTCTTATCACTGTTGTTATTCTTTTATTGTGCCTGATTTATAAATGAAACTTCATCATAGGTGTGCATGTATAGAAAAAAACGTAGTATGTGTAGATTTTGGTAGTGCTAGTGTTTTTGGACATGAACTGGCAATCTTGGAATGTGTATATTCTATGTACAATGGGATCAGGCTTTGTATAAGTAGACACGGTTTTCTAAATATTAATAAAATTAATAAATAGAGTTATAATTGTGTCAGAATGGAACAGATTTTCTTGGATGGTCGAGTTACCCTCTGGGCAGTGTGGTTCAAGAGAATAATTTCTGAGAGAGTGAGTATGTAAATAGACAGCAGCTACAGTGTATTACGAGAGGGAACTCTGTTTCATAGTCTGTAGCAATCAGCATGGAAATAATTTTCTCCCTCTTGCATTAGTATATGGGAGAGAGAGTCTGAAGGAGCTTACTTCCATCTCTCTTCTTAGGCTTGAATTGTCCCTGGGTTCCTGTGTCTAACTGATTTAACTTATTCAATTGTTTGCCCTTCCTAATGGAGCATTTAACTTAGTGACATTTCCAAAGTAGTGTGTATGGATCTTGTATGTGTGATACTCATTCGAGTCACAAAGCTAACTGTTCACTTTATCTGTGAAAGCTTGAAAGAGATAAAAATCCCACCATTATCTTTCAGAGGTGACATAGAAATAGGGATCACTCATAGGTATCAAAGCACCTCTGTGTCTCACACTAGGTGGGGTTTACCGGCTGCAGTATCCTGGGAAATCTTACATTGTCTCAGTTACCCTTATGTGGAATTGCATCAAGCCGAGTGGGATACAGTGTCCCAAATATAGTAGTGACAATTCAGATGAATGAAATTATCCTATTGACGTGTCAATTTATAGAAGTGCTGTTAACATATTTACAATTCACAAAGGAGCATTTACTTTTTGCTCAGCTTGTCCTTTTGTTTTTGGGAGGTTCCTTTAGAAATGGCTCACCATTAAAGTTATGCTAGGTCCCTCTTGCCTTCAATAAGAGTGAATAAGACAAGTAAAAAATGGTACCAAAAGTTTATTTGAAATGAAAATGGGTGAGGGTGAAACTGGCCCTGCAGGCAAACATGGGGCAAAAAAAGAGGAAAAAGTAAAAAGCTAAACTTACAGCTCAGGTCTCTCTGGGTGGGCTACTGTGAGGTCACAATAGCTGGACTCTCACGATGGCAAGGCCCATAACTTATGGGAGGCCATGATAAATGATACATAAGGGGTCCTCGCAATGATCTGGCAATTTCCTGGGATTTATAATTAATAAGTCCCATTTATTTCCTCAGCTAGCTTTGTCATACCCTACTTCCTACCTCAATTTTACATACTATTTTGGGTCAATTCTGTCCAGCAGATATAATTATCCCCATTTGGTCCCAGGAGATATTGATGTCCAGAAATGGTCCATGGAATGATGTCCCATTGCTGCACAGATGCGTCATGGATTTCCAGTTCAATCTCAGGAGTTTGACTCCTAAAGCTACTGTCTTTCTTCTCACAGAGCAAGGGCGATTGCTAGGGTAAACCTGACTCATCAACTCTAATACTCATTTTATTGGTGACCTGAGTATGCCATTTAACTTCTCAGACTTTTTGTAAAGTGTCTTTCACTGATGAAAAAGAGGAAATAAAATGACTAGAAGATGTTCTTGAAAAAATTCAGGACCAATCACCATAATTTTCTTTTCTACATGCAACACACACACACACACACACACACACACACTCATGCATGCACAAACACACACACACACAAACATATTTGCGCATTTATGCAAACACAACTTTTGAACCCATAGAAACTTACATTCACATTTTTGCAAATCATAAGTGCTTGAGCGTAACAAAGTAAATATTCTAAAACAGTATGCAAAGCATATCAGATTTCCCTAAAATGCATGTAAAAGCAACACGATCTCTACAAAATTCTCAGTGTTCTGAAATAGCTGACTTTTCCCTTTAGCTCCTTTCTAACTTTTCTTTTGTGGACCTTATTCCAGTTACTCTATGTTCTTTTGTTGACCCTATTACAGCTCCTGCATTCCCGCTGATGTCTCAATCATTGGATTATCATGTGTCTCTATCTTAGTTCATCTTTCTCTTGTGGAAAAGTAATGGAGCATTTGGGCACCATTGGTTTGTATTTGCAAATGAATTTGCAATTAAAATAATCACAGAACTAAAAGTTCTTGTTAAATTGTTAAAAAATATTTAGACTCTGGTGCAACTATTTATAATGTATATATATTATTCTGCTCTCAAATATATTTCAAAACAACTATGTGTTTAGAGTAAGTATATATAAATACATTGATGTATAAACTGTGGATTTTGAAATAACTATATAGAACTATATGTATATTAATGTAATGGATGAAAGAAATCAATACAAAGACTGTATGATAAACACAGATAAGGTAGCTGAGAGGAGGGAAAATAATTTTAAAAAGGAAGGTTTTTAGGTCATGGAGGGCTGGGGAGATAGCTCAGTAGAATAAACACTTTTCTGGCAAATGCAACATCCTGAGTTCAATCCCCACTACTGGAAAAAAAATGGAAATTTCATTTTAGCTATATTTTGAAAGATGATTACAAGAAGAGAATTGTAGATGGAGGGCAATAATGGTCAATGGCACTGAGACCGAATATAGCATTTTATTTTTATTTTTATTTTTAATGGCCAGCTCAGCCTGCCCTGGGGGTTGGGCTAGCATAGCATGTGGTGCTGGGAACTGAACCGCTGTACCTGCAGTTGCATAAGCTTTCCTAAGCGGGTGAACCATCTCATTGGCCCCCTGAATATAGCATTTTGATGTAAAATCCAAGGGAATATTCTTGTAGTAAGTCACTTTTAGGTAACTTTACCCTTCGGAAGTACGCTATATGAATAGGATGGCTATTTGCTTTTCCTAAAGGATCTTTCAGACTCTTCTTTACCAACCAAATAGTAAAAAAATTTTACAGTATTTTTTTATTGAAATTTTATACTGATAAGTTTATCTTTACTTAATGACCATCAGTATACATATACTGAATTCATATATTTTTTAGTACACAACTTGTAATTTAAATACTTTTTCTATGTCTATTAGCACATGCTTGTTAATGCAAAATAGTTACATTTGGAGCAAGTACATATACATAGCACATCTTAATTGTTTTTTACTTCCTTCTGAGTTTATGTATTATAGAATATTTCCAAAAATAGGAGTTAAAAATTCTGGTGATGTGGTAGGGAAAAGAAAACATTCTCTATTGTTGATGGGAAGATAAACTAGTATAAACACCACGGAAATCAGTACAAAGTTTTCCCAGAAAACTAAAAAATAAAAATTCCTTTCTACTCGGCCCTTCCCCCAACAACTCAAAGACATCATATTATAGTGATGCATACATACCCCTGTTGATACCAGCCTAATGCATGCTAACTAAATCTTGGAAGCAACCTATATGATGATCAGTGGATGAGTGGATAAAGAAAATATGGTATTTACACACAGTAGAGCACTACTCTACCATAAAAATATAAACTCGAGTCATTTGCAGAAAACTGGCTGTACCTTGAGATCATAATGTCAGGCAAGAGTAAATGTTGTATAATTTCTTTTATATGAGAAACCCAAATTATAAATATAGAACAAAATAAAAGGCAGTAGGAGTTGAGAGGGCAAGATTTTTCTCAAATAGAAAGGGGATCAGGAAAGAGTGAAAGGGGAAGAGTATGAGGAAAATGGTGAACAAAGGGATCAAAATAGGTTGTGCACCTTTCCTACCTCCACGTGAGGAAGTGCAAACTCACACTGATAAAAACTTGAAAAAGGAATCAGTCTTGTTGGGACATTCTTTATGATGTTGTTGAAGTCTCCAAAAAATTCCCCATCTAACTGGTTAACAGAAAAGGTAAATTTTTATAAATTTCTGCATGTAACATTGAACACAGTCTTAGCAAAGTGTGGCTGAGACCCTGAGGGGGACTCAAGGGGGCAAATGTCTAGGGCTTTGAGTTCTGGGCTAAGCTGATATTGCAAAAATTTCATAGTATACTATGCTTTGTATAAAATGGAAAGATAAAAAGCGGATGCCTATGCTCTTACTATATAAGAAAACATATTACTTAGCAATGTACACGAAGTTATTTATAAGCCACCAATACAATGCAATGGTTATTTTCCATCATCAGGAACTAGTAAGCTCTTAGGCAGCTGGGCTTAGGGAATTCTCACTCTGGACTCTTTCAGGTTTCCTTCTGTTGTCACCTAGGTTTTGTTTATTCTCTCTCCTGTTTTTTTGCTGCTCTCTCTTCAACATGGACCAGCTGAAAACAGTCACTTCCTTGGATTAGAGTGTATAGTATTACTCATAGACCACTGTCAGTGTGTAATTGCTTAGAGGCCAGATTTCGAAAGTCTTTATCATCTATCTTTAAATGCATCCATTACTCAGAAATGGACAACTTCCCTTCCGGAAGGTCATTACAGCTATTACAGTGTTGGTTGCTCTCTCTTTTGTACTGTTGTCTGTTCTCTCAGGCAGGAAATGGGATGAGTTGCATACTTTAGTATTGTTTTTAACCTACTTGAAAATATTTAAATAACAGAGGGATACATAATGTGTGCTGTCTTGCCCTTAACAGTGATTAAGTCATAGTTACAATATTTATTCAGGAATTTATATACAGCACAACTAGGCCAGTTGTCTTCAACTTTGCCTACAAATTGGAATCACTTAGGGAGGTTGAAGACTGGATCCCATCCCCAGAAATTCTGATTCTTTTGGATCTGGGATGTGACCTTCGTGTTGATGTTTAAAAAATCTTTCTCTAGGTGATTCTAGACCACAACTGAATTGTGATTCATGCATCTATAACTGAAATCTACTGTTGTAACTGGTCTCAAATATTCACAAAATTCAAGGCCACAACTGATTTACCTGAGGTCAGCCCTAGAGAACAAATGAGTATAAATGAAGTTGTAAGTGATTTTTTGTGGATGAAAATGAATGGTTTTAAAAACATGGAAGTTGGTTAGAAATATGATACAGCCACCTAAAAGTCTAGTGGTCTGAACTACCTCTGTTCTGTTTTAACAAGGCTATCTACCTTATGTAGATGGATTCTATTACTTGATCTTAATAGAACATTAGCAAACTCCTTCCATGGGGGCCTTTGCTGCTTCTAATTAAACTTTTACGCAAAGTACTTGCTGTTAAAATGTCAAAAAGAACATAAGCCTAGAATTTTGATTATTATTTTGATTGTTATTTCATTTAAATTAATAGTTATATGCATTCATGGTGTGCAATGTGATATTTCAATGTGTATACACAATGTATTGGTTGATACGGAGTAATTAGTATTTCTACATCATTGCCATTTGTTTATGTTTGGAGCTCCTCTCTTCTAGTTCTTCATAAAAATATGTAATAGGTAGTTGAACCATAGTCATCCTATTGTGCCATAGAACCCTATATGAATCCCTTCTATTTAACTGTGACTTGGTCCCCATAATCCATCCTCCCTCTATCCCCTTTCCTTGCTCTGTTTCTAACGTCTAGTAATTACTGTTCTTTCAGAATTTTTAGCTTCTGCCTATAAGAGAAAACTGTTTGTCTTTCTATGTCTGGTTTATTTCACGGAACAAACAGAAGTCCTGCTTTCATTACAGTGTATCTCTCAGAGGTGAGGTGACTGAGGAAGGGGATCTAGGGCCTTAGGTGTTCCACAGGCTAAACCTTATGGCTCTTGTTTTCCTTCTAGAAGTCTTGTTCCTGGCTGCAGATCTGAATGCTTCTTGCATATATTTTTGAAAAGTTAACTTGTGAATAATTTGCTCATTCTTACCCTCTGTGTGCCTAATTTTTTCTGATTTTCACCTATATTGCTTGCTCTGAGGTTGCTGCTTTTATGGGTTTCCATCTGTGTTGTCACTTAGGTTTGTCTCTTTGCCAAGTTATTGACCATTTTATGTTTTCCCACGCTTACATATATTTAACTCGTGTTACATATGTCTTCTTGTTCTGAAAATAGGGTTCTATTTCTGTTATGCTTTGGGTGCTTATTTGAGAGTGAAGAAACCTTTAGAAATTTTAACTCTTACTTTGAAACTATTCATCTAATATGCTTTTAAAAAGAAAAAGTGTTTTCAGACTAATATCATTATTAAAAAATAAAAATGTGGGACAGGCCAAATAGCTCAGTGGATTAGAGTGTCTGCAAGCAGGTGCAGACACCAGGGGCTAGGTCCCCCAGCCTACCATGCTGACCCCATCCCTGCGGCATGCTGAGAGGGCAACTGAAACTGGGTGTGGTGGCCTGTGCCTGTAATCCCAGCTCTTGGGAGGCTGTAAACAGGTGGATCCCTACGAATCTGATCTAGTAGCAAGACTCACTCTAAGTCAGATCTAGTAGTGAGACCCTGAACACCCTGTAGGCCATTCCCTAAAATAAAAAAAAAAAAGATAAAAGCATCTATACTTTCACACTTTGTTACCACAGCAAAACCAAAAAGGTATTTCCATCAAAACTTCCTTGAAGAAGTCCATAACCTGAAATTGAGATGCATGGAAGAGCATTTGTTTTTAGATCACAGAATAACTAAATGTGTATCATGGATGAATCCACCATAGAACGTATTCTAATTCCTGTCTACTTCTTAGTTTAGATATTTTATTTCCTTCCTGTGTTGCTCTGTCATACCGCTTCATATATGTAGATATGCATAATAAGTTCACTTATAGAAATAGAATTATTGCCTTCTTAGGATATTAGGTGGCAACTAGGTTCATTCTACATTATTCCTATATTGCAGAGACAACTTGTGTACACCGTTAATTTTGTTTTGTAAGATAGGCTCCTTGGGGCTGCGGATATAGGGCTGTGGTAGAGCATTTGCCTAACGTGTACAAGACTCTCAATTCAATCATCACCTAAAAACAATCTGATAGGTTCCTTGTTGCATCACATAGCCAAGTAATTCTTGAGCTACTTCAAATATTTTTTCATTTTGTGGAAGCTACAGTATTTATTATCTTTTAAATGTGCTATAAATCAGTTTAAGTTTGAAAAATGATTTTGGCTTGCAATTCGATTTCTTCCTACAATTTTGCAAAGAAGAAGGTAAGCATTCCCCTTTCATTTTACTTAAAGTCATTTATGTTATGCTGGTTGGAAAGTGGATTTGGTAGCTGTTTCTGAAAGTGATTTGGGTGCTGCATTGGTTGGGCCATCAGTCTTTCCCCTCCCACTTCATTGTCCAAGAGACACTAGAATTTCATGAGAGCCAACCTCATCTGAAGACAAAACAAAAGCTGGTGAAGTAGCAGGGCAAGTAGCCTGCCATGGTAAATTTTGGGATGATGTGAAGGAGAGGCAGCAGTGGTTCTTTAATGCTGCCACAGGCTGAGACTGTGCCATTGAGCTCTGAAGAATCAAGAAGGGAGACAGGCCCAGCACTGTAGTGTTTAAGTGCTGACAAGGCTAGCATCCAACGTAATGCTGAATGGCTTTTTTCCATTTTTCAAGTGTGTCTCCCATATAATATTTAAAGAAAAAGAGAGAAACATAGCATTTCTGAAAGGAGATGTGGGTAATACAACTATGAAGATCACAGGCTCTATAAAAAATTTGGTCAGCCCCTATTGTCTTTCCTTTATTTTTGCATG
>PVKN010020684.1:0-15837 GCA_004027915.1 Capromys pilorides
TTTTTTTTGAGGTACCAGGGATTGAACTCTGAACCTTGCACTTGCAAGGCAGCATTTATACCACTGAGCTATCTCCCCAGCCTCCTATATTGTGTTATTTGTGCCATGTTATTTTCCTGCTAGGTTGCTTTTTTTCCACTTCTGTTTAATTGTTTGCTTTTTGGTGATATTTTTCTATTGTTATTCTTAGAGTTATGATCATTTCTATCTATTTCTAGAACATCTGATAGTACTCTTTGTAGGGTTAATTTACTGGGCATGAATTTCTTCAGTTGACCTTTTCATGGAAGTATATTATCATTCCATTAAGTTTGATAGTTTTATGGTGCACATCAGTCTGTGTTGAAAGTTTTAGGTTTTAAGGTATAAAACACTTCACTCCAAGCTCTTCTTGATTTGATAGCTTGTGTTGAGAAATATGCTGTGATTCTCATGGGCTTTCCTATATAGTTGATCTTTCTATACAGTTTTTCATATTCCATTCTTTTGCTGAATTTCTGAGATCTTGATTATTACCTGTTTGGGTGCAGAATTACTTTGACTTTGCCTAGTTAGAGCTGTGTATGCCTCAGTTACATGTATGTCAGATTATTTTTCCATTTTCTGCTTCTACTTCTGTACATAGTGTTTTATGTCATTTATGTTGACTCTTGCTATTTAATTGACACCTATTACTCTCATTGTTTTTCTTTGCATCATCTTATAGCTGCTGAATTATTATTTTCTGCTTTCTTCTTTTTATGAGAACTTTTCTTTCACATTCACTAGTTACAATGCTGTCTTTAAAGTCTGAAAATCTATCATCTTTTTGCCAGTCTTTGATGAATTATTAATTTCCTGAATATCTATTTGAATCTGTTGCATGCACTATAATTATTTTCTCTACAGCTTCTTCAAAATTTCTGTCATTTATTCTATATTTTTTCTATTCTATATTTTAGATGTGCTGAGCAGTTCTTTCATGCTTCTTGCCATTTATTTTTCTACCTGAAGGACTATTTCTACTTTTTCCTGATATTTGTTGTTTCTTTACTTTAGTTGCTGTCATTGGAAAAATTTCAGGTGTATGATGTTCAAGCTCTTCCATGTGTTTGTCTCCTGTACTCATTCTGGGGGGTTGGAAATTTAAAATTGCCTTTTCCCGTTTTGTTTTGACATTTGTGAAATTCCCGTTGTTCACTTGGACTCAGTCATGATGGTACAGGGTGGGGCATAGATGAGCAGGGTTCATACAACAGTGAAGTTTGGTGTAGACTCACCAATACTCCACCTGCATGGGCTTCAGCGTGGCTTCCACAATGGTGAGAGGGTGTCCAGCCATACCTCAGGCAAGATTCAACGATGATGTTAGCAGGGAGAGGTTCTGTGAAGTTCTTGCAATTGTCAGTTGGCAGGGCATGACCCACCAAAACCCCTTCAATTGGTTGGGAGAGTGGACTAGAGCTAACAACAACAACAAAAAAAAACCCTTTGCATAAGTTCTGGTGTGGGACAGGGGCTGCCAGGTCCCCATAGCTTTTTGGTGTCATCCTGTCTTCCATAATTTAGGTTTAAAAGCAGCTAAATGGTTTCTCTTCAAAATATTCTAAGATAGGCATCCCACAGTCTTAAGTTATGTGTTTATTTTTAAAAAGCATGCTTTCAAATATCCCCTGCCAAAATGTTAAGCTTTTCATTCAGTGTTCTGTGCTTAACTTATGCTTTAATTTAACTATCTAAGGAAACAAGATTATGATTTTTTCCCTCTAAGAATCATTTACTTTATAATTTCTTTATCCTTGTCGTCCTTTTCTCTAAGCATGTTTATTTTATTTCTTGCTGATATCTGATACACAAATTCCATTTACTCTGTTGAAACCATTCCCTATTCTCCAACTCCCTTAAGTCTTGACATGAAGCCAAATATCAGTCAGTGCTGTTCTTGTAAGGTCTATAACAAACTTTAATTGAAAACAGAGTTATCATCTAATTATTCAGTCTTAGTGTTCCATTGTACAGTAAGCAGAAAAAAGTGTCAGCTAAAATAAACTTAAAAATCTATTAAAGTCAGTTCTTTCAATTTTATGGTTTTTTGCTACCATTTGCAGGCTATTAGTTCTCTATTTCATGTTTATAGTCAGTCTCAAGCTAATAGAAGAGAAAGAAAACTTTAAAAAGAGCAGAGTTGCTCTAAAACACAACACATTTTTAAGATATTATAAAGGAAATATACAGGTGAATTTTTACTGTTTATAAAATTACTACGCCTTGCCTGGTCAACTATCACATATGTTTTCTTTTCTTGTGTGAATTGTTTGACTATAACAAAATTGGTAGGGTTTTTTGTGACACTCAATTTAATTGAAAGTAAATAGCTATAATATGCCACCACAGTAACAGAATTGTACTTCCTCGAGAATTTATATTTGTTACATTTACACACTAGTTTTGGTAAATCCTCTGCACTGCTTCATATGTATAATGTACTCCCCAGTGTCCTGCTATTGTGCTCATGATCATAGATATTCCACACAGGAGATTCTCTGCTTGGACATTTCTTCAAGGAAAACCCTGCTAGTGGGTGTTGGCAAGTCAGCTAGCAATCTCCAGTACAATTTCTACTGCACAACAGCCCAGTGGGATCATTATATTCACAGTAACCTATGATTTATGTTATAAAAAACCTGTAGGATCTCAACCTCCGAACAAAAGAAATGAGATTAAAACCTCACATACCCTTGTTCAATCAGGACACATTACAAAACATACTGAAATATCAATCTATCGCTCATAAATATGTGCAACCTTTAGATTAACAGCCCATTTTTAAAATTTAAGGAGATGGAAATAGTAGTTACTGATATTATATTTACATAGTATATATGTGTCAAAGTATATTATAATCCTAAACATATATAATTAAAGTAATAAATATTATAAAGAATGTGTTCAGAAACAATTATTAAAATAGATCACTGATTTCCTTTTCCTGATTTCTACAGCATTGAGACCAAGAAACCTACAATTTACAAAATCTAAAAAATGCTACAGAGTGATCATCTTGTGTTTGTGGATGGAATCTTGATTTTGGTGATTTCTCTGCCCCAGATGGTTCTTTCTCCAGTCAACCATTGCTTTGCACATATCAGATGAGTCAGGGAATATTTGTATTGTAATCTTAGGCTTTTGAAGCACAAATCTGATTTACCCTCCATTCATCTTTTACAGGTGTAATCCCACAAACCATCTCTTGTATTTTATTCTGTATCGGCATCTATGTTTTGGCTCTGCCATTATGTTGCTAGAGGTGGTTTGGGACAAGAATTTATTAACATAGTAGTGGGTGACAATATTATACGCTGAGTGCTGCAAGCCTTGTGACAGTACGTTAGTGACTTGGGAGAGCCAAATGCCCCCCCCCCCCCACTAGAATGATTTACAAGTGTGAAAGACGGCAGAATTTTGCCCACTTCAGGGTTATTATTCATAATATTGAGGCTTAATGGAAGCTGAATAAAAGATACTTTTTTAAAAAATAGAGAGCTAAAAGTAAATCACTGAGTGTCATTTGGAGATTCATAAAGTAACCATGATTAGCTTTGGAATTTAAAATTATTTTAATGACATATAAAACGAAAGTATGTATATTCATTGTTTTCCATGTGATGCCTAAGCAAAATTTTTGTGTTATGAATGTGAATTATTCAAACAAATTAAATGTATCTGTTTCCTTAAGTGTTTATCACCTCTGCTACATAAAAACATTCAATATTGTTTCCTCAGAATGTTTGTAAAATGTAAACTATCATTATTATTCTCTAGAGTTACCTTACTGTGCAATAATACATCAGAATCTTTTATTTCTGTCCAAGTGTATCCTAGTTTCCGTCGATTAACCTTTCCTTTTCATCCATTTCCACCTCTACTCCTCATTTCTCACAATATTTGTTATACTATAAGATCGGATTCTTATATTCCATTCCTGAGTGGGAACATGTGATACTTGTCTTTCTGTGTCTGACTTATTTAACTTATGTAAAGATCTCCAGGTCACTTTATGGTACTACAAAAGATATGATTTCATCCCTTTTATAGCTTAATAGTACTCCACTTGCATGGGTACCAGGTCTTCAGAGTTCACTTACCAGTTCATAGACCCTTAGGTTGCTCCCATCCTTGTGACTGTGAATAATGGTGGTACACTGCACACCAACAAGTTGAACTCTCTTTGATAAACTAAATCACATTCTTTAGAATATATACCCATTAAAGAGAGTTCAGGATCATGCAGCAGTTCTATTTCTAATTTTGTGAGTTACTTCCTTCACAATGATTCCCACATGGCTGTTATCATTTAATCCCAGGGGGTGAGGCCAGCACAGCATGCAAGATATTGAAACTTGTCAGGTGCTTTATTCCTCTGGGCTAACAGGTTTGTCATTTGCCTTTTCTCTTGAAATGTTTCCTCAACAAATGGTCTTTTTGTGCTGTGAAGAAGCCCTTTCCAAAATGTACACGAAAAGAAATGAATCTGTTTTGTACAAGGATTAGACCTTGTGAGTCAGTAAGCTGCTTAAATCTTCAGTAAAGAAATTATTAGTGAAATATACAAGTCCCAAATTGTTAAGCAGAATTGAAGTGGGAGGGATTATAGATCAGCGCCCTGTGCATGGCTCCTTCAGGTGCCAGTCTGGGAATTCGCCAATGTCTGTCACTATGTGAGCCTGTACCTGTCCAATTGGGCCTCTTGTCCTTTTCACTTTCATTACCCAAATGAAAACCATGCAGCAAGGTCTAAAGACTTTCCCTTCCCAAAGCTACTATTCTCCTTTTATTAATACTCATTACCTCTCAATATGCCTCATTCATTTCCAAGTCCAACTTAGAATTCACTTCCCAGAGTATCCAATGAATATGATAACTCTCCTGATGAACCAGTAGTCTGCATGGATTTTTTTCTTATTATTTTTAATAAGAAACAATTCAACAGTTTCAATACATGTTAGTAGTGCATTCCCATAAATTGATACAATGCATATTGTTGTCCTTGTAGTAGTTATTCAGAGCAGAGGACGCAAACATGATAATTTTTTAAATCATTATTGGTACAAAAATTTCCTCTCATTGAACTAAAAGAAAGTACTTATATACATAGTCCAATATTCCATAATCATAGTGGGTTATTGGCAAAACTGACAATGTCATAAGCAGTTGATTTAAGCCTTTTACAGTGCAACATACTAATTTAGCTTTACTTTTTATGCCTTGTGGTTAAACTTTTCTGCTGGGTGGTTAAAGGCAAGTTAAAACAAGACCTGTATAACAGAACATGTAATTTTTGTGTCTCCAAAGGTCAGTCAAATCCCCTCAGTGTTTACCTTGAAATCATGTACAGTGTGTTGCGTGAATTTCTACTACACCTAGAAAACAAGTCTCACATCCCATCGCATTTAGGATCTGGGACACATGTGGATTTGCTTCCACTTCCACAGTAACTCTTCTAGAAACACATTTGATATAGTCTCAATTTTTGTAAATCTTAAATGTCTATAGTCTTGAACTGATAAGAGTAAAATTTCTTTATTCAGTATGTTATAGAAACAAGTAGCTTTTATTCTTGACAGAACATGCAATTTATTCAACAACTTATTCAGTAAAATTTTAAAATGCAACCCTTTGCCACCATTCATAACTAGTGTTAATAACTACAGAACAATGTAGGTGAAAAGCAGGAGTAGGCGTTCTAAAGATATGTGAATTTGATTTATATGAAAAATGCTTCTAAAAAATAGCTGAATACAATTTTTATATTCTGAGTAATGAAAGTGAGTGTTTTTCTTTCTAATCCTTCCTTTGTATTGCTTCAGTCTATTAATTTAGTAAAGATTGCCATCATTGTGGAGCTAGAGGCATAAAGTACCTGCTTAAATTTCTTGTACATTAGTTATTATATGATTCCAAGAAACACAGATAGACATTGTCCCCCGCCCACACACACATGCACACATCATTAAAATTATAGAATAAAGTATATTCCTTTGTGATAAAACAATCTGGCAGGGTAGAGCACAACTTCAAAGGAAAACATACTGAAATTTAGTAGTAAAATACAGTAGAAATGTCATATGGAAAAAAAATTCCAAATTCTGATAAATAAATTATGTACTGAGAAATGTTTCTGCCAAGAAAAACCCAAAAAACTCATACTTACTTTATGATTTTCCTAAGATTAAAAAAATTGACTATCTGAATAAGTTTCTTGAAGTAAAGGTGCAATGTAAATTTAAAGCATCCCTTAGGAGTGGGGATGTTATCGCTACTGAAGTGCAGGAGACACTGAACAGTAGATGCTGCTTTGTGAATCTCAGTGGAGTAGAATTAACTCCTATATTAAACTACGTTTGTTTTGCCCGCAAGCAGATTTAAATTGATGGTTCAGGAGGAGAACACTATAATTATAGACAAAAAGGAAAGAGAAAAGAAGTTTAAAAAATCAAACTCACTGGCAGAAAGGAAAACAGAAGGCAAAATTATGCGTGATAACAGAGAAACTAATGTTATTCAACATGGCAAAAGAATGTATGCAAAAGTACTGTGTTGAGTTTTTTCCAGACATACAAATTTTAAAGAAAAATTAAAAAAAACAAATTGGCTGAACCACAAAATTATATACCTACTTGGAGAAGAATAAATTTCAACTTTTATTATACATCATGTAAAAAATCAATATAGGTGGATTAAAGATTCAAATAAAAGTCTTGAAATGATAAAGCTACTAGAAGAAATATACAAAGCAGATGTATGGAACAAAGAAAATACAACCTACAGAATGGAAGAAAATATTTGCAAGCTGTGCGTCTCATGGTTTGTATCTGGTTGTCATCATCCATGTGGCATTGGTTTTAGGTGCATGCAGAATGCACAACTTCTGAGGTTTAAGAAGTCTTCAAACTTGATTTCAGAAGAAGGCCTGAGAGGCCAGGCAGTGTGCCCCTGAGAGGGTAGTGTGTGAAGCTGTGAGTGAGAAGCCTACTCTGTGGAAACCCCAGAAGTTTAGAAAAGCCAGGAACATGGATCATCTAAGGGAAACTGCAAGGAGTGAGCAAAGCTGGCCTAAGAGAGAAGTCATGGGAACTACCACAATGAGTGCCACAGGGGTAGAGCCACATGGAGCTCACAATTTGCCACTGATTGCTTTGGATGTTCCACATGGAACTATAGGATTTAATATTTGCCTGGCTGGATTTTGGACTTGTTTTGGCCCCAGTGGTTTGTAACCTCCTGATAAAATGGCAATTTTTATCTTGTGCCTTTGAATGTTGGATGTATTTAACTTTTTATCTATACAGGGGCTCACAGTTGAGACTTTGCCTTGGATCTTGGAGGTGCAATGCTGAAACTGTTGGGACTTTGGTGACTCTTAGAGATGGATTAAAATGCCTTTGGACAAAGGGATGTGCATGAGACTTTTTGGGCCCAGGGGTGGAATGTTACGGTTTGTATCTAGTTGTCACCCCAAGGCCTCATGTAAATCATGGGGCTGTCAATCACACTGCTTGAGCAGCAGGGCCAGAGGACCAGGGAGGGGCCTGAGGGGCCGGGCCAGAGAGGTGTGAACCATTAAACTGACAGCATGCGCCTTCTCAACCCTCCACCCAGGCCTGGTAGTCTCACTTGGAGTTATGGAGTGGACCATCCTGGACAGTGGCACAGTATCTAGACATCTTACTATGCAATTCAGGCTGCTTTTAACTATGAAACCTCCAGTAGCTGTGAGTTAAACAAATCTTTCCTTTCCTAAGATTGCATGTCAGGTATTTGTCCCAGTAACAAGAGAAGAGCGACTAAGACAGCATTCTAATTATCATTGAATATTTCATGTATACAATATAAGAAGCATAAACAATTAAATAGTAGAAAAGATACAATTCAAAATTTGGAAATCAAATTTAGAAGAAATATTTTAAAAGAGAACAGAAATAGCCAATAGGTGAGTGCTCAGAATTCCTGTTCACTGTGGAAATCAAATTAAACCCACAATGAGACATCTCTTTATACTTTTAAATTAGCTTTTATCAAAACCATAAGAGGTAAGAAGTGTCTAAAAAATGGAAGGGAAAGGAAATTCTTCAAATTGTTAATAAAAATTACAAGATGAATTATGGAAAATCATAAGACATTTCCCCAAAGAAATAAAATACAGTTCAATGCAGTAATCTCATTTCTGACTATACATCTCAAGGAATTTTGCTTACTGTGTTGAAGGGATATGTATTACCTATATTCAGTGCAGTATGTTCTCAATATTTAAAACACAAAAGCAACTGAATTATCTAGTAAAGGATGAATTGGGGCATGCAAACATCGTGTAATACACATGTCCAAAAAAGGGGCAGATGAGGAATCAAGAGATAGACAGAGGATAGATGGAGGGAAGAGAAAGAGGAACAAAGAAAGATATTTGGATGTGTTGTGGACATACACCAAATACCCACAAGGAATGTGAACATTGTGTGTTATACCTATATACCAGAAAACTGAAATGATAAAGAAAACAAATGCAGAGAACTCAAAAAATGTGAGTGTATAGACTGAATGGTTAGTTGGGTAGCCCAGTCAAATAGTCCAGCAGATTAAAGCATCCAAAAGTAGGTGCAGGGGCTGGGGGTTCAATCCCAGGGCCTACCATGATGGCCCTGCCCCCAGGACATCATGAGAAAACAACTGAGAATGGGAGTGGTGGTGCCCACCTGTAATCTCAGCTCTTGGAAGGCTGTAATCATGTAGATCACTACGAGTCTTATCTAATAGTGAGACCATGAACACCTTGTAGAACCTTTCCTGAAATAAAAAAAAAAAAAAAAGAAAAGAAGAAAAGTTGGGTCATCCATCTGTATTTTTTACAACATGAGTGAACCCAGAGAAATCTATCACTGGGCTCAAGTTCATCTACTTATTGCTAAAAAAGTGAATACTGGAGATACAAATGTTGATAGTCAAAGAATACAGTTTTGTTCAAGACTTAGCTTCATAGAAGATGGGAAGACTGCCCCCCCTCTTCAGAAACACTTAAAGGGAAGCAAATCAGTGCAGTTGCACAATGGGTAGGAAGATTATGCTGAGAAAAGTCTTCATCACCCAAGGTATTTGTCTTCTTTCCATGGCCAAAATATCACAACTCATCTTGAACTTCTGGGGCTGATTCTTCAGGCAAACTCATTATTTCCTTCCAAGTTTAGCATCATCTTAAGTATTCTAATTTAAGTTGGAGGTCACCAAATATTGTTGTAATGTTGTAAATGGTGTGTTGTCTGTAAACCTAAAGATTATGCAGCAGTTACTACCTTAATCAGTAAGGTGTGGCTTTTTTAAGACCCTTGCATGCTGGACAAGAGGGAAATATGGAACTCTGAAAAGGAGAAGCCAATGTTACATTATGGTAACTAAAATATGCCAGATGTAGAAAAGCAAATACTGCATCATCTCATTCATGAGTGCCTGAAGGTATGCATAAGGATCGTGCCCCCCCCCCCACAGTGCCATTGTATCTAAAGGCCTGCTCTTTGTGTGTTCCTTTTGCGGAGTCAATGAACTCATTGGGAAGCAGGGGCCATCAAGTGGTCCTTAAGTGATTGGAAGCACACACACACACACTCACACACACACACAGAAGAGATGCTGGGAACTTAGCCTCTCTCTGCTACTACTGTGCAAAATTTGTCCCCTTGTTCCTACATGCACTCTGGCTATGATGTGTCACTAACCTGTCCTCTCACCAGCAGTCAAATAAAAGGAAACCACCAGATCCTGGACTTGAGGGGCTGGGGAGATAGCTCTGTGGCATAAATACCTACCTGGCAAATGCAAGGCTGTGAGTTTGAACCCCAGTTTCACCAAAAGAAAAAAAATCAGATCCTGGACTTGAATTGTCCAAGTATCTGAGCTCTGTAAACCTATTGATTTTACGCACTTAGGAATTTTACCATAGTAAGATAAAGCTAATACTGAAAGTTGAGAAATGAGGTGATTATTATAAGGGAACATGTGGAAGAGTGTTCTGAAAATGCTGGGAGAGTCTGAAGGAGCTGGCTAGAGAAACCTTTAAATAATGTAAATATAGTGTTACAGTTGGTTCTTGTTGGGACTGAGAAAACTAGAATGCAGAATATTGATGGAAGTGTAAATGGTAAATGGCACCTCACTGAGGTTTCTGATGAAAATAAGAATTCTATCATGAAATTGAAATAGAGGTCATTCTTATCATATTGTGGCAAAGAATTTGACTATATTATGTTCATGGCTTAAATTTTTTGAAAGTTCAAATTAAGAATAATGGGCTAATTTATTTGGCAAAGATAGTTCAAAGCAGAAACGCATTCACCCTATAGCATGAATGATTATTTCCTAGTGTTAGGCAAAATCTCACTGACTGAAAGGATGCAGAGTGGAAAAATTTGAGAAATTTGCAGCCAACCCTGGGAAAAATTGTCACTGCAAGGAGGTGTAGGAGTAAAAGAGTCTAGCAGAGCCAGGTCTCCCTGAAGATAGGAAGCTGATGTTAACTGTCAAGACAATAGAAAATGAACCCTACAACCACTCATCAGCTGTCAAGGGCTGCCCCAACCATCACAGACCTATGAAAGGTGCAGAAGAGCAAATGCATTTCAGAACACGTCCAGGGAAAAATGGTCTCAGAAAAGAGGCCCAGGTGTCCTATGTACAAGAGTCAGCTTGAGATTCTCGCTTGAGAGCACAGTGCTCCATGCCTGCTGCAGCCAGTCAGGCAGAGCTTGTGCCAGTAGCAGACACTGGCATTGTCCACAGAGGCCGATTTTATGTACATGGAGAATGCTAGAGTTCTCAGGTCATGGTAACTCCCAATGTGACTTCAAATGTGGGAAGTGTGGCAGAGCACTCACATGTTGCCAGTGTCTCTCACCTTACACCAAACTAAAATCAAACAGCATTACAGATCTAAACAGTAAAATAGAAACACTAACTCTACAGGAAGAGAGAATAGAAAGAATTCTTGAAGATGTAGACTTACATGTCTTCCCCTGAGATGTATGTATTATCCTAGATGACCATTTTGGCTTGGGCATTTGCATTTGGGGGATATGATTTTTCCAATTCTTTATATGTTCTAGATATTAGTCTCTTGTCTGAGGGACAACTGGCTAAAATTTGTCTCTCTGTTTGGGCTGTCCTTTTACTCTACTGATAACTTCTTTTGCTATGCAAAAGCTTTTTATCAGATGAAATCTCAGTTGTTCATTCTTTATATTATTTCTGGTATGATCTGGATTTTGTTCATGAAATCTTTGCCTACTACATCTTTCAGAGTTCTAACTATTCTATCTTCCTATAGATTTAGTGCTTCTCTTTTAATGTTCAGAGCTCTAATCCATTTTGACGTTAGTTTGGTGCATCCTGCAAAATATGGGTCTCATTATTATCCTGATACCAAAACCTGGGAAGAATCCAGTCATAAAAGAGGACTAGCAGCCAATCTCCCTAACAAACATAGACACAAAAGCTCTCAATAAGACTTTGGCAATTGGAATGCAGCAAATCATCACGAAAATTAAGCACCAAATAAGGTTCATCCCAGGGACACAGGGATGTTTTAATATATGCAAATCAATAAACATAATATGTAATATCAGCAGAATCAGTGACAGACTGAGCATGGTGGCATGTGCCTGTAGTCCCAGTGCTTTGGAAGCTGAAAACAGGAGGATCACTGAGTCTAATTTGTGGGGTAAGACCCTGTAGGCCCTGACTAAATACATTTAAAGAAAAGTAGAATCAATGACAAACCACATGTTCATCTCAATAGAGGTAGCAAAAGCATTTGAGAAAGTTCAACACTCATTTTTAATTAAAAAAAACTTACAGAAAATTAGCATAGATAATCTTTAACTCAGATAAATGAATATCCTTTTATTTATCTATCTATCTATCTATTTATTTTTTATATTTTAGGGAAGGGTCTACAGGGTCTCACTAGATCTCACTAGATCAGACTCCAAGTGATCCGACTGTTTACAGTCTCCCAAGAGCTGGGATTACAGGCACATACCACCACACCTAGTCTCAATTGCCAGTCCCAGCATGCCTGGGGGCAGGGTTGGAACAGCAGACCTGGGGATCAAACCCCAGGCACCTGTGCCTACTTGCAGATGCTTTAATCTCCTAGGCTATTTGGCTGACTCTGTTAACATCATTTTAAATTGTCAAAAACTGAAAATTTTCCCTACAAAATTAGAAAGAAGACAAGGATTTTGACCACTTAATATAGTTCTGGCAACAGTAGGCAGAGGAGTTAGATATGAGAAAGAAATAAAAGTGATAAGGATAGAAAAGGAAAACATTAAACTATCATTATTTGTAGATGACATGATATTCTATATTGAAGTCCTCCAAAACTCCACCAGTAGACTTTGAGATTTAGTCACTGAATTCAGTAGCATATCTGGATATAATAATGTTAACACTAAATAATCAATAGCATTCCTATAGACAAACAGCAAACACTGAGGAAGAAATTTAGGAAACAAGTGAAATAATGAGGCATCAAAACGAAACAATTAGATTTAATCTAATATAGGAAGTAAAACATCTATACATTGAAAATGAAAGTACCCTGAAAAAAAAAGATGAAAGAAGATATCAAAAAATGGAACAATATCCTTTGCTCCCAGGTAGAAAGAACTAACATAGTGAAAAAGGCAACACTTCCAAAATTGGCACTCAAATTTACTACAATCCCAATTGAAATGCCAGTAGAATACTTTACAGAGCTAGAAAAAATATTCATTTAGAACTGAAGAGACTCAAATAGTTAAAAGCAATCCTAGGAAACAAAGATAAGGCAGGGAACACCACAATCTGAGTGGAAAGTATACTACAAAGCTACTGTGATAAAAACATTATGGTCCTTGCATAAAACACAGAACTGAGGATAAATGATACAGATTAGATGATGTAGAAATAATTTCAGACACACCACTATGTCTTTGACAGAGAGTTTAAACACATTTACTGGAAGAAAGGTAGCTGCTTTCATAAATGGTATGGACAAATAAACTTTCTACATGGCAAAGATTATCATATTTTTTAATTGCATGGGGAAAGGGCACATTTTATCACAATTATAATTGGCCTAGATCCTTGAGGTGTTTGTTACTTTGATTTCCTTCAATGCACATATATTTGTTGGATCTATGTCTATGTCAACTGTATTTTTGAGAATTCTTGGGATAAAATTCTAAGTAGGAAATTATCCCCACCCTCCATGAGTGAAATTTCTTTCTTTTTTTTTTTCTTTCTTTCTTTCTTTCTTTCTTTCTTTCTTTCTTTCTTTCTTTCTTTCTTTCTTTTCTTTCTTTCTTTCTTTCTTATGCATGCTGGCACAGCATATCATGCTGGGGATTGAACCGTGGTCCCTGTGGTTGCCTAAGCAGGTACTTTAGACCACTGAGCCATCTCGCTGACACCAAATTTCTATGTTTATGAAGACAATTTTTAAAAGCATTTTCTAAATTCAGTTAGTTTTATCTTATAGCATTAGAATAAACATTGAAGTTACTAAAGAAAAATTCAAAAGCATAATTTAGTATGATAATTTAACTAAATATTTTAAGTAAATGTTTCCTAATATTAATTCCCACTATTTTACACTGTGAAATAGTGTCTATGATCATGGTATTAAGTTGGAGAATCTGATAACTAAGACATAGATGATTTCCCAAGAATGCTACGTATTATAGCACCAAAATTTTACTTCAAACCATTGGCTTTAAAAAAAAAAAACTTTATTTATTTATTTATTTATTTATTTATTCATTCATTCATTCATATTATGGCCACCTCAGCCTGCCCTGGAGGTGGGGCTGGTACAGCATGTGGTACCAGCTATCAAACCTCAGTCCCTGCAGTTGCCTAAGGTTGCCTAAGCAGGTGCTTTAGACTGCTGAGCTATCTTGCCGGCCTCACCATTGGCTTTTTGATTACTGTTAAGTTTTCTGCTATGAAACAGAGAACAAATAAATTGTACTTGTCAATTAATCCAGTGTAGCAACATTACAATTTTGTCTGTCTGTAGAACAGACACTCATCCTTAGACTTATAAATCCAAACATTTTTGTACTTAGTCTTATTGTAATTCATTGATTCTTTCCTTTATGGTGTTATGGTCAAAGGAATTATGTTCTTATATTTGCCACTAAATCCCAAAACAATTTCACATACACTCACTGGCAGAACAAATACATGTGGATTTTTTTCCACCCTATTCAGTATTTTGTTTGTATTATGTGTATAGCAAAAGATCCAATATATATTATTTGCAATATGATCATATTTTAATTTTATTTTTTGTTTTGTTCTTCTACTTTCCTTCCCAGAAATCATGAAATGATTTTTAATACTGACAAAGATGTCAACATTTGAATCAAAGGTAATAGTGCTGTTAATTGAAACAGATCATTATTCTTTTGTTTGTTTTTCAAAATGAAAACAGCTGTACTATATTATTTGAGTGTTAAAAAGAATATACATTCCTGGTGGGATGGGGAGTCTGTAAAGCAAGCATAATGAGACTAAGTAAAATTATAAACATGCTATAGAGCATAATTCATTCACAATAGATCTCTTGTCCCCGCCATGGGCACTGTGGGAAAGGGGCTCATGTGCTGCATGGTGGTGACAGCCCTGTGTGGCACAGACCCATGACACCATCCAAGGGCACAGCGTAGGGACCCCTCACAGCTGTCCTGTTGGTACGGAGGGTCAGGCCTTCCCATGATCTTTCCTAACATTCCTGGAGAGGTGACAAGGCTATTTTAGCCCATTAATGACGGGGGTCCTCGATCAATCCCCACTTGACCCTCTTGGACCCCACCCTCTGAGTCACTGAATATACCTTGTTAGGGTCGCCAAGTGTAGAATTCTTGGATCACCTGGGGTGGTTTGTTGGGAGTTTTGTCTGCATTGTTGGCCCAGAGGAAAGTGGCCATTTCCTGCAGGCTTCCTTTTGGACACAAAGCAGCATGCTTTCTTTGAGGACTTTGGTGTGAGCTTTTGTCTCTGCTCTGTGCCTTTGCCAGATTCCTAGCTTCGTCAGCCACAACTCTAGTATACATGAGACAAGATGAAAACCTAAAGAGAGCACAATATTTATTTTCACATTACTCAATGCAGGTAACCGTCAATAAAGATGGACCAGAAATGCTTTTTGAAGGAAACATTATGGGCTACTACACAAGGAAAACACAATTTTGTGATCTAAAATACTTTATGATTTTCTTCAGATTCATTTCATTTTAAATTTAAATATGAAAGGTGAGGCTCATTTAATTGAGCCTTTGTAATTATTTTCTTTGAATCTATCCTGCTTATTCTGGTAAATTTTACTATTTATAATTATTTTCAGGGTAAATTGAGGCAAAAATATCTTTTTAGCCCAGGTATTTATGTGATTAATTTCTTAAACATAAGATTATAAAATAATTCATTAGAAGACCTGATTTTAAATGTTTTTCTTTACTATATATAGAACCCAAAATTGATGATAAAGACACCTGCTTTGAGCTTTAGAGTTTGCCAAATATTTTCACAGGTGTAACAATTCATCCATATGCACTCTGAAAAATTTAGTAGATTCAATATTATTTTCTGCATTTTACAGATGAAAAGCAGCAGGCAGACATAGGTTTGGACAGAAAGAAGAAAGATAGTGGACAATTTGTCTCAAATCATGCAGAAATAAAATTGTAAGTCTTCATTGGTCTTGTCTTCTGTTGTACAGGTCATAAGTAATGAAAAATGACGAAAGGACAGCTGTTAAAATTTTCT
>PVKN010020685.1:0-15832 GCA_004027915.1 Capromys pilorides
CCACCAGGCTGCAGGGAGTACTGGGCAGGGGCTGCAGGCACATATATGCACATACACACATGCGCGCACACACACACACACACACACACACACGCCTGTCTCCTCCCTTCCTCGCGGCCTTCCTCCCACCCCGTGCTTCTCCCTCCCTCATCCGCTCTCTGTCCCCTCCACCACTGCCTTCTCCTCCCCCAAGACCCACCCAGTCTGACCTGAACCCAGTTCAGTGTGCTCCAGGCAGGGCCACTTCCTGGGCAGGACCCAAGGGCCCTAGGACCCCCAGGGCACCCCTTCCCCAGAGTGGCCCAGGCCAGACAATGCGGCTTTCATAACACAGGCCTCTTTCTGCCTTCCTGCCATGGCCTTGGGAGTCTGAGCCTGCTGCCCAGGAAGCCCAAACCGCAGGCGACCCAGCCAAAACCCCAAAGACGCCTGAAGCTGAGACCGACCCCCCCCCCACCCTCCTGTAGCCAAGACAGGAGAGCAAGGCCAGGGGCCCTTTCTTAGCTGCCCAAGAAGCAGAGGGGCCTCAGGGGACTCGGCAGCCCTGGCTGGGGCAGGGGACCAAGCCCACACCCTTGGCTCCCCCAGTGGTGGCCTCTGTACCCATCCCCAGAACCCCAGAAGCCTGGCTGCCGACCCTGCACATAGACTTCTGCCCAACACTTCAGTGTCATATTGCTGCACCAGGTTCTAAACTGAGTTTCCTGGGAATCAGAGCCTTTGAACCTAAAATAAAACCAAGGCGACCCCTCCTAGCTGACAGCTTAGCTTGGTGGCCTACGACCACGCATGGGTACAGCAGTGGAGCCCTCTGTCTCCAGCCTCCTTGAGATTTGAGGTCAGTACTAGGCCTAAACCTTCTGTCTCTCTTCTCCTGGCCTGGGGCACCAGGTGGGTGCTCATCACCAGACCTGTGCTGGGCACCCTCCCAGGTGTGGCAAATCTAGCCGCCTCAGTGGAAGGGATGGGGAAGGCTGCAGTCCCCTGCAAACAGCCAGGTCTCTGTGACCAAATTATGACCAGCAAGAGGGGCACAGGCACCAAGTTCCTAGCAGCCACATGGCCTGGAGAAGATGCTGCCAGCCTGGGGTCCGGGAAGGCTTTCTGGAGGAAGAGAAGCTCCAACTGGGTCAGGAAGGATGGGCTGGGTTTGGACAGTGGTCAAGAGGCGCCATGTAAGCCTGGACAGACTGGCCAGCAGGCCTGGTGGTCGCCAAGAGCCACGGAGAGGTCTGGAACCCAGGACCTTTGTACACTGAGTCCATGGAAGGTGCCAGCCGAGGATGTGGACCCAGGGCCAAGCAGAGACAAAGTTCAGGGCTCCGGATCTGAAGAGGTCCTGGCTGCTCTCCAGAGCTGATCGGAGCGCTGAGGGGAAACCTGGGCCACTGTCAGGCGGGGCCAGATTTGAGGGAACCAGCCCTAGAGCAAGGCCCCGCCCATGCCGGCACTCAAAGGGCAAGACCCACAGAGGCAGGATCCGCAGGGCTGCAGGCTTCGGGTTTCTGCTCCAGGGTGCCATGGGCATGCTGGTGCCACCCCATGAGGTGAGCAGGGACAACAGGACTCTGGCTGGGACTTCAGCTCCACCTGATCACCTCCGGTGCACACACACCCTCCGGGAACCGGTCCTCATAGAGGCTCTGCATATCTCTTGGACAATGGGCTCTCCTGCCCCTCCTGAGCCCAGAGCTGCTCTTCTACCTGTTGGGGTCTCTGGGGGGTGGAGCCTTTCCAGCTTGGGTTTCTTTACTGCTGTTGTCTTTCTTCCTTCTGGTTCTTTTGTTTTCCAAAGATGAGGCCCCACTATGTAGCCCAAGCTGGCCTTGAACTCACTGTGTGGCTCCAACTCTTGGCGATCCTCCTGCCTCAGCCTCCCGAGTGCTGGGATGACCCATGTATACCAGCACGCCCAGCTTTCCCTCTGAATCTGATGCCTGTCCCTGAGCGTGTGATTCAGTCCTGTTCTGCCCTTGGTGCACTGTGTCCCCGTTAGGACTTTGCTTTTTTCTGTCTGTGTCCAGGTCTAGGCCACAGACTTTCTGTCCTTCCTCACTTCCTCTGAGTCCAGTGCTCAGGCAGCATGGCCGGCTCTGCTGTCTGGAGTTTCTGACAGAGGCTGGAGGTGGACAGCCCCACGGGGGCTGCAGGGACCCTGGGGGAGCCGGGGCTGGTCTCCAGCTCTGGTCCCCACTCTCTCCCACCTTCTGCCTCTCTAGCCCTGGGGGCCAAGACGGCAGAAGTCTGGGCTCTGCTACAGCACTGACAGAGTCACCCCACGCTGCGACCACCAGGCAGGCCAAGCCCACACAAGCTGGCCGGATTGCAGGAACCTGCCCCAGCTGGTGACCGGTGGGGGACAGGAACAGGACCCTCCTGCTCCTCGCTGGCTTTTGGCTTTTGTTACCCCTCATTGGACAGGCTGGACCTGCCCGGCTTTAGGGCCTACCGCCATGGCAGGACCCCCGCCCCCCAGAGCCAGGGCTGCCAGGCCCTTCTGTCCCTGAAAGTTAGGACCACAGCCCCGACCTCCTGGGCTTTGTCTCCACACGCCTGTCCCCATCTGTCCCTGCCGCAATCTTCAAAAGCCGTCTGACCAGTCTGTGGCCAGTGCTGGTGGCAAGGGCATCTCTGGACAGGCCTGAAGAGCTGGAGGGGGTGGGGCGGAGCGCTTCAGACAGGAAGGGCCCCCAGCAGAGACCCAGGCACCACGCCCTCCCCACCCCGCCCCCACTCTGGCCCCAGCAGGGCCTGTGGTTTATCCTGAGCAAGTCACAGCCTGCTTGGGTCCTCTGTGCCACTCATAGGCCTCCAGGACCTCCTGTCCCAAGGGCCCTGAGGAACCGTGGTCAGCCTGTGTCCAGCCCACCCAGCCCCAGAGTCCTGGAGGACTCGCCGATCCCTACTTTTCCCCTCTGTTCTCACCCCTGCTGTCCCTCCTGCCCCCTGCTGGGGAAGGAAGCCCTCTCTGTGCTCTGGGATGGGGTGTAGTCCCCCCACCGCCCCACGAGGCGGTTCTGCCTCCATCTGGGTCTCTGTCCCCAGCCCTTTGCTGTCTATGTGTACGTGTGTGGCAGGGGTTTGTCTTTCCCTCCCAGGTTGAACTGCTGTCCCCTCCACCCCTCCGTGTGGCCAGCCACCCTTGGGTGTCTCTGTCTCTGCTCCCCACATGGTATGTGGTAGGACGGAAGAGGCCAGGGCACGATCTGGGCATGGGGTCACCCTGTGGCCCTGTGCAGCCTGGGCCGGGCTCAGGCTGCTTTCTCCCTCCGTCCTCTGAGGGCCCCAGCCCTGTCACCTTGGATCTGTGGGGTTGGAGGTGGCCCCTGGTCTGGACACCATAATTACCCACAGGGCCTCTTCCCCTGCCAGGCCAGGGCCCTGCTCTCTGACCCAGTTCCTGCTGTCCCTCCTCCCTCACCTCTGCCCATCCTGCCCGCTTTCAGCCCATCCCATCCTCTCCCCATTGCCCTGACGCCTGTCCCTGTTGTTCCCCCTTCTTCCCTTTCTGCTGGGTACCTGCGCATCCCCACACCATATCCATGCACAGAGCGCACCGCCCTTGTTCAGCCATTAGAGCTTAGGAGCTCTTAGGGGATCCACAGCGGTGCCCCCCAGGGACTGGGCTGAAGACCTGGTGTAGGGCCAGGGGTACGGCTCAGTGGGCCCATTGATCTGGGGCATGGGGCTAGGCTGGGCATTGGGAAGGCGCCCTGGAAGCACACCTTGGCCCTGCCTTCTCCCCAGGCCAGTCTGCGTGGCTCATGCCTGAGCTGGAGGTAGGAACAGGACCCGCTGGCCCTGTGGAGGCAGCTCCGGAGGAGGGGAAGGAGGAAGAGGAAGAGGAGGCGGCACCTCCCATGCCCCGAGGCAATGGCCTTGGGGCTCCGCAGACCCCGGACAGCACTGACCTCGATGTCCCCACAGAAGCTGTGACATGTGAGTCCCTGGGGACCACAGTCTGGGGCAGCAACCGGTAGATGAATTGTCAGAAATGTGGGGAACAAAGTTGGGGAAATAGCTCAGTGGCCTAAACACCTGCCTGGTAAGTACAAGGTCCTGAGTTTGATCCCTGGCACTGTGTGCAGTGCACGTCCTGGAACCCTGGAACACCGTGCCAACCACCAAAACTGGGCTTGGTGGCTCATGCCTGCAGTCCCAGCCCTGGAGAGGCTGAAACAGGAGAATCGTTATGAGCCTGAGCTACGCAGTGAGACCCTGTATCTAAATAAATAAGTAATCTAAATAAACACTTATGGAGCCACCTGGCTCCCGCTTGGCCAAGCCCTGAAGCACAGGCAGCCACAGGTGCAGTGCTCAAGCTGGAGGAAAAGTCTGGGCTGGGTGGGATCAGAGTGGGGGTTGCTGCATTCTCCAGGGGACCCAGGGCACAGAGCAAGAGAGGTCAGCTCGTGAAGATCCCCCACATCCGCACGCCTGTCTTTCTTTCTTTCTTTCTTTCTTTCTTTCTTTCTTTCTTTCTTTCTTTCTTTCTTTCTTTCAAATAGTCTCCCTATGTAGCTCAGGCTGGCCTTGACCTCACTGTATAGACCAGGCTGGCCTCAAATTCATGGCGATCCTCCTGCCTCTGCCTCCCGAGAGCTAGGATCACAGGCATGCGCCACCACAGGCGGCCTGCAGACCCACTCTTGTTTTCCAGCTTGCTCTCCTGGCACGGGTGCCTGTGCTTGCAGGTTAGCCTGCAGTGGGCAGCGGGATGCCTCAGGATACCTGTGGCCAAACTCATCTTACAGACAGGAAACTGAGGCACAGAGACCCTCTCTCCCTGGTCCCAGGCAGGGGCACCCAGGCCTGGCTGTGGGCTCAGTGCTGTGCTGCCTGCCCAGCTGGCCAGGGCCTCGGGAGCCGCCCCCAGCCAGGATATCTGGGGCCAAGCCAGCTAGCATTGTGCCCTCAGCCACCACCAGACACATCCGTGGCCGGCAGCATGGAGAGGAGGTCAGAGCGGTGGCCACGGAGCAGGGCTCGGGGGACATGGGACAGACGCTGCTGACTGTAGCCCCAGTGTTTGCTCTGTGACTCAGCCCCACACTGCCCCCGAGCCAAGGCTCCCCCTGTGCCTGTACCTCTTGGATCCGCCTCACCACATGCGCCACCCCAGCTACCCGCGGTGCCTATTTAGGCAGCAGGGCAAGGGGCGCCACAGCTGGCCAAGGCCCAGCCAGTCCCCCTCCATTAGACCCGAAGGCGGGCAGGATGATTCAGGCCTGGCCACTTCCTCTGGCCTTGCCCCTGTTTACTGAGGTGCTGGCCCAGCCACACCTCTAGCCAGAGGCTCGGCCTCCTCTCCCTCCTCATCCTGAGCTCCTTTCTCCTCGCCTCCAGGCCTTGTCTCCTCCACTTCCAGGATGATGGACCTTCAGCAGGTTTTACCCTGTCTGGGTCTGAATTTTTGCTTCTGTGAAATGGGACCAAAGAGAGATCTCTTGCACTGCTTAAAGAAGCAATGACATAAAACACTTTTGATGCTAATTGCTCCAACTCCTAAATTGCTCCAACAATCCCAGCTGCTTGCGCCACTGAGGCAGGAGGAGTGATCCAAAACTTCAAGTCCCACCTGGGCAACTTAGCAAGATTCTGACTCAAAATTAAAACTAAGGGGGACACAGCAGCACAGCAGTAGCAACCTGGGATTCTGTCTCCTGTCCCCTGCCTCCTGTCTGCTGGTTGAGCACCAGCTCTTACGCTCCACCCTGGGGCTCTGCTTCCACATCAGAGTGTGTGGGGGGGGGCTCTCCTGTGGAGGACTCCCTGCCGGGATGCTCAGCCGGTGCCTAGATGGGTGGCCGGCCTGGGGTCCAACCTCCATGAATGCTCCAGGTTGTGACCACTACCCTTGCTAGAAGGCCAGGTCCCCTTCCTCTGTCACTGTCTGTGCATTCCAGCCTGGGAAGGGGTCTGGAGCCCTGATCCCAGCCAGGGGGATGGAAGTACCCCTCATTTACAGAGGGCCTGGCTGGGACTCGGGAGGAGGTCTCGAGCACCCATAGCCCCTTCTGAGTCCCCAGGAGCATGTGCCTGCCCTCGCTGCCACCCCAGGTGAGGTCTGGGAAGGAGCTGGTGCTGGCTAGGGGTCAGCTTCCTGTACCCCACTGATAAAGCTGAGGGTTGGGGCCCCACCCTGGGAGGAGCTGGGGGTCTCCCCGCCAGCTTCCTCTTCCTTCTGTCTCAGACTCTGTGGTCTCCACCCCACTGTTTCTGCTGCCTGCCTCCGAGGTAGGGGCCAAGGCTTGAGCTGGGTGGGGGGAGAAAGGAGCCACAGATGGGGGCTGTCTGAGGAAACCCTGGGTTCCAGGCCCAGGCTGCATCTCCAAACAGATGTTTCCAATAAATCACCCAGTGCACCGAGGGCAAAAGCAGCTGGGGGCTTGGCAGCAGCCGAGGGGAAGGTTAACTGCTTCGCTGCTGTCCTTGTCTGTCCTGGCCTCCATAGTCAAAGTCCCAGGCCTCTAAGAACAGGAGTTGAGTTTCAGATGGAGTAAGAAAGTAAGGCTTTGGGGGGTGGGTGATGTGGTGGTGCACATCTGCAGTCCCAGCACTCAGGCTCTGAGGCAGGCGCATGATCACTGCTAGGTCAAGGCCAGTCACAGTGAGTTCAAAGCCAGCCTACACTTATGCACAGTGAGACCCTGTGTGAACAAACAGGAAGTGGGGCCCAGGCTCTGCGTACCCCCTTCACTTTGCATCATGAACCTCTTCTGTGGGGCGAACACTGGACTGGGAGTCAAGGGCTGGGGTTCCCTGGTGTGGCTCTGGGCTTGTCAGTTTTAAGCCTCAGTTTCATCTCTGCAGAAGACAATCTGGCTAGGTGGAAATGGGGCTTGCCAGGGACCCCCCCATACTTCCCCAACACCCTTTCTCTTCACCTCCAGGCCAGCCTCAGGGGAACCCCTTGGGCTGTACCCCACTACTGCCGAATGGCTCCAGCCACTCCTCAGAGCTGGACAGTGCCAGGCAGGCAGGGAGTGGTGCTCTTGGGGGCCCCAAGGCCCACCGGAAGCTGCAGACGCACCCGTCTCTGGCCAGCCAGGGCAGCAAGAAGAGCAAGGGCAGCACGAAGTCGGCCTCCTCCCAGATCCCCCTGCAGGCGCAGGAAGGTAAGTGCCCGCCTGGCCTGCCTCTCACAGCCTGGCCCCCGGCCAGTGCAGCAGCCCAGGCTCCAGGTTGCTGGCTGGAAATGCAGAACCCCAGGCCTCACCTCCACTTGGGGCCTGGGAGCCGGGCTCCCAAAGCCCGTCATGCCCACTCAGATCTGCCAACCTACAGAGCACACCTGTTGCCTAAACTGAGGATGCCCACATTCTTAAGGCTGAGTCCTGCCAGCCCTGCTCTCTGGGAAGCTCCAACATGGCCTGGGCCTGGGTGCACATGCAGAGAAACCCCTCCACTTCTGGAGTCAGGAATTTTCCTGGAGGAGTTGGGAAGCGCGGCTCAGTGGTGCATCGCATGTTTGCCACATGCAAGACCCTGGGTTCCCTGAGTTTGGTCCCCAGCACCTGAAACAAAGAAAAGGAAATTAATTTTCCTGGAGGCGTGGACCACGTGGCTAGTGAGGGCAGAGTGCTTGGCAGCACACAACGGTGCTTCCCGGGGCTTGGGGTCAGAGGACCCAGAAGTGCTACCCGCTGTTGCTCTTGCAACAAAGGTCCTCCACTACCTGGGGCCCCAGTTCTGCTGCTGTGTTCAGGGCCTCCCTGACCCCCGCCCTGTGCATGTTGGGGGACCCTGGGCTGGATTCTGCATGTGCAACTGTTGGAGATGGGTCGTGTCCCTACCTGTGACAAGTCAGAGAGAAAGAGGATCAGATTATCGCAGAGCCACCTGTGCCACCCACAGAGGGCAGGGGAGGGCACAGGCTCCGAAGGCACTGAGGTGGAGTGGGAGGACCCAGCGGGGGAGGTGCAGGTGCCAGTCAGGCAGGGAGGGGCCGAACTGGAGAGCTCTGGAGAGCCGCTGGAGACCCAGGGTGGACGTGCTTGTGAGGGGCACCACCAGGACAGCTCAGGATGGGACCCTCCCCTTCAACTGGAAGGCACAGGGTAGGGGGGACCCTCAGGGCGAGGCTGTACATAGGAGAAAGGGTGGGTAATGAGAGCGCCACCCTGGGGCCCTGGGATGGAGGTTTGTGGGTTTACATTTCCCCAGGGTTACAGAACCCAGTGCAGGCTTCCAGGGGCCCTTCATGGTCCCCGAACCTCAGGCTTCGGTCTCTGTGTCCATCGAGTGGGCTCCCTGCAGCCGAGTCTTAGTGTCATGGGTGCTCTGCATGAGTTTTCTCCCACAGCAGGGACAGGGACAGCGGGTGCCAGGGCCCTGTCACCCTCAGGGTGTCTCTTAAGCCACTAAGCCAAGGGAGGGCAAGTCTGACACTCCACACCAGCTACCCAATGTGAGCCCGGCTCTTAGCCTGGGGTCATCACTTGCCCTAAAGATGCCGGCCTGGGCACTGTGCCCGTTCCCCACAGCCTGGCTACCTGGGGTCCTCACTGTGGCCTCTCCTGCCCCCACCCCCACCCCCACCCCAGACTGCTGTGTGCATTGTGTGCTGTCCTGCCTGTTCTGTGAGTTCCTGACCCTCTGCAACCTGGTCCTGGACTGCGCCACCTGCGGCTCCTGCGGCTCGGAGGACTCGTGCCTGTGCTGCTGCTGCTGCGGCTCTGGCGAGTGCGCCGACTGCGACCTGCCCTGCGACCTGGACTGCGGCATCCTGGACGCGTGCTGCGAGTCGGCCGACTGCCTAGAGATCTGCATGGAGTGCTGCGGCCTCTGCTTCTCCTCCTGACCGGCAAGGGACACAGGGACGGACAGATGCATGCCCGGGCCACCCACCTCTCCCAGCCACCACCCTGGGACTGCCAGGGAGCCGTGGGAGGAAGGTGGGGGTGCCAGGGCTGCAGAACACTGTGAACGCTGGGGAGGGGAGGGACAGGGTCCGTGGGCTTCTCTACCTCTCTCCTGGCGTCCCTTCTCCTGCTGCCCTAGGTGGAGGACAGCAAAATGTGAAAAGAGCCCCTTCCTGGCCTGCCCAGCCCCAGCGGACATTCCCTAACCCACACAGTGACCAGGAGGCCAGGCCTGGGCTGGGACAGGATGGGACAGCGCAGCAAAGCCTGGAGGGACGGGACAGGCACGGAGGGAGGGTCTGTTCTATTTGTTGATGTAAATAAAGGCATTTGTTCATCTCTACCTTCTCCTGGCCCGTGACCAACTGCTCAACAAACCCCTCACCTGTGAGCGGCACTTGGCCTGTTCCTCACCTTCTCCTCCCTCATTCGTGTCCCCTACCAGGGAAGGAGGCAAGGAAGGGGTGCCACCCCTCCTCCCCAGGGAAGAGTACCCAGAGCCAGAAGAGTCAACCTTGGCACAGAATTCATTAACAGCAGACGGGTTCAGGTCTTGATTAATTAATCTGCTGCTGACTGCAGCCCTCCCGTTCGCCCCTGTGAAGTCATTCCAAGGCCCGGGAGATGCCTATGTCAGTGGCACAGGCCTGGCACTGCCCCAGCGTGCACAGGCCCTGCTGGGAGGTGAGCTGGGGCCTGACTGGGGGGCGTGCACTGGCCTCAGTTGCCCCCTATCAGCAGGACCTGAGAAAGCAGGACCGTGTTGGGACCCCAGAAGCCAGAGGTCCCATGTCTTTGGGGTGCAGAGAGAAGGGGAGACCTGACTACCACAAAGTTGTGCAGGGGGCAGGGAACACACACCCAGGGCCTCCAGGAAGCCAGGAGTCAGAGGGGCAGAGATGTTGCAGGGTAGGGCACTGGGTGGCTCTGAGGAGAGCCCTGGAAAGTGGGGGCCCTGGGGGCACTGGTAGGTGCCACTCTCACTGCTGATGTGAGCATCGGTCTGGGAAATTTTGAAAGGAAGAGGGGCACTCGGAAGGGGGTTCAGTGGGACCCAGACTGCTCTAGAATGTCCCCCAGATTGGGAGCATGGGCCAAGGGAATGGGCCTGGGGGGGGGACCCTATGCCTCAGTTCACCCATCTCCAGGTTTTCTGATCCCTACAACCACACCCAAAACTGAGAGCACCAGAAGGGACCCGCAGGGCCACCTGCTTGGGACCCCGCTCACTCACCTGTGAGGCTTTGTTCCTGACCTCTATCCAGCAGGTTCCCTGGAGCCTCTGTATGCACGGGGCTCACACGGGCTCCCTCTTCAGCGCCTCGCCTGGACTCTGTGCCCTGCTTGTGCGTCTGGGGAACCTGATTATCGCAGGCCCAGGACCTGGCGTTGGCTGGGAGGCCAGGCCACTGCTCAGTGGTGAGCTGGCCCGGGCCCTGCCTGGCCCATCACGACTGAGCTGCTCAGAGCACAGGGCTGAAGGTGGCGCCGCTGGGCTCTGGGATGCTGCCAAGTTGCTTTCCATGGGTGTTCGGGGCCCCGGGTGTCCACCTGTGCCATGGCTTTTCCCTTCCTCCTAGGGACCAAGGATGGAAGGGAAGCGGGATGCCAGGGCAGCAGGGTGTGTGGCACAGGCCCGGCAGGAAGAGGCGCCCATGCAGTCCAAACACTGGCTTCCTGCCGGGGCCTCCCGAGGCATTTGCTTTAGGCAGAGGCTGGAGCCTGGGACCTGAGCCGCCAAGGGTGGGAACGGCAGGGTTCAGCCAGACCCCCACGCACATGCACACGTGCACGCACACACGCACTCCCTAAGTCACATACATACTTTCCACACAAGCACACGCATACCCGCCCCACACACCTCACACACACCCAGCTCACATCCGCTCACACATTGTGCATTTCAGAGTCTGGGCTGGGCCTGAGCCCCGGCCCCACGCCTGCCTCCTCTGCCCACCCTGCCTCTCCCAGCTCCTCCTGTGTGCCCAGCGCCTCACCTCTGGGGCAGCAGATGGCATTCATGGCCAGACCACCACCCAACTCCCCTCGGAGCTGCCCAAGCAGCCTCCAGAGAAAGCCAAGGACTGCTCCCCCCTCCCCAGTGGCCCCTGTGGGCCCCATCTCTGCTTTTTCTTACCACACCGGGGGCTGGGCCGGGTGCCAGGTCTGGGCCTGACTTGGCTGTGGGTCCCAGGGACAAGGTCCTATCACTGTCTAGGCCTTGGTTTCCTGTGGCCTCTTTGGGATCCCAAGGTGCCTCTAGAAGCCTGGTGGTCCAGGGTCGGGGCCGCCCTGCCTCTGGTGCCCAGGAGACCACTCAGGGGCTGCCCTCGCCCTGGTCATCCCTGCTGAAATGAGCCTTCCCAGTGTGTGTGTGTGTGGGGGGGGGGGTGCAGGGGGGAAGCCAAGCCGGGCACCACCACCCTGGACAGCAGGTCACCAAGACAGGGGCCAGTTTGCGATATAGGGCCAGCTCCATTTCCTCCATAATCTCCATTGTGCCCCATATTCAAGAGCACTCCCATTCCGGTGTCCAGAGTGGGGCACACAACCTCAGGATGCCACCTTTTTGGCCCTAGAGATATGAGCCTAGGGAAACTTGAAGCCTCCCGCCTGTCCCACAGGCAGTTAAGTCGCAGGCCTCTGCTGGCTCCAGGGGAGAAGAGATGATGGTGGGGGCAGGAGGGTCCCGGAGGCTCAGGACAACTGCAGACAGCCCCGTGATAGCTAGGGAAGGAGTGTGGCACCCTCAGGACAGCCCTATGCAGGGGAACAGGAGCCCTAGGTGGGAGGGGGGCCCAGCCCACCCGCACTCATGTTTGCTTCTCTCCATGTGGTCCACTGAGGAGGACCAAGACCCACCCCTGGCCAGTCACTGTGCCAGGGAACGGAGGGCTGTGACTGTTCGGGCCAAAGCTGGGTGGCATCTCCATGGCCACGGCAGGTTGGTTACTTAGTGGCCTCTCCAGAAGCAGAATGCACAACTGGGGAGGAGAAACTCCCCAAATAAGTAGGGGTGCTGTCTGAAATTTAAAAAGGGGATGGCCAACAAGATAGCTCAGCAGATTAAGGCGCTTGCTTAAGCACACACAGGGACCAGGGCTTGACCCCCCAGCATGCCATACCAGCTGTGAATGAGACCAGGCATGGTGGCGCTCACCTGTTATCCCAGCACATGGGAGGCTGAAAACAGGAGGATCACTGCGAGTCTGATCTGTGTAGTGAGACCCTGTACTAAAAACATTTTAAAAAAAGCGAGCAGGGGTGGGGAGGGAGATTGGTGGATTAAAACAGTAGGAGTTGCGAGGCACCATAGCACACATGCCTGTAATCCCAGTGCTCCAGAAGGCTGAGGCAGGAGGATGGTGAGTTTGGCCCCGAGGACAGCCTGAGAGTGGAGATTGCCGATGCTGGAGTACATGTGGGTTCTTGCCAGGCTGTGAGAGGTGGTCCCAGGCCTCCTTCTAACTCAGCTCTTCTGGCCTTGGTGGCATCTGATGAGAGAGGGACATGGAGCTGAGTAGACAGGCAGGGACACTGAGGTGACAGTGCAGGCACCGTGGGGTGCCCAGCTTGGCCTCACCAAGACAGAGCTGGCTCTTGTCCTCTGCTCCACCCAAGGTCGCCCACAGTGGGCGGTGGGGGCGGCGGTGCCCTCGGCCTGGGTCCCTCCCAGTTGCAGAGCCCCGGCAGGACTGGACAGCTCAGCGTTAATTAGGGGTCCAGCTAATGGCTCGGAAGATTGGCCGGTTCTGGGGATGCTGATGGAGAGAGACCTCGCTGAGATTTATTCCTAATTATCTCATTTGTCTCCCCTCATTACTCTTTATGGCCGGGATTTATGGGGCCATTCCGGGGCTGGACCAGGCCAACACAGGGTCCAGCCTTGAGATGCTGCATAATGATAACAATAATAACGTGCAGCTTGCCTGGATGGATGGGCCGCTGGCCTTGCTCCGCTCTGTCCTTGGGACCCTGGGTACCCACACCTCCCTGTCCCCTTTCTTCCTGGCCCCTGGTCCTCAAAGTCCTCAAACACCTGTGGACTACAAACCTGTGGTGGCTCTGCCTGCCCCCACCCCACCCCAACCCTGTCTTGCCTCCTCTGGCGCTCCCCACTGGAGGTTCAGGGTAGTAGAGAGAGGAGCCAGCTCCAAAGAAAACAAGGGTGGTGGAGCCCACCTGTCATCCCAGCACTTGGGAGGCTGAGGCTTGAGGCCAGCATTGACTCCATAGCAACAATAGCAAGGTCCTGTCTCAAAAAAAAAAAAAAATCAAACCAAAGAGGGCAAAGGCCATAGTGACAGTAGATATGTTTAGCAGTCAGCAGAAACTGCAAGCACATATGGCTGAACCCAGAAGGACATTATTGTTCTCTTACCTGGAAATGTAAGCAGGTGACTGTTACAACTGTGTCTGGGTGCCCCCCGCCCCCAAAGCCTCAGGCAGTCATGGGGCAGCTTCTGGAGTTTGTGATTACCTCTTGATCCAATGTGGAGACTATGGGCACGAGCGCCGCCCTGCCCTAGGGCAGGCAGCCTGCGCGCGCTAGAAGGGAGGGACGGAGGCTGCTCTCAGCTGCCCTCCCTTTTGCTCTTGCTGTTTTGCTGTTTTCCACAGCCACGAACTGCTGCCCTCTGCCTTGTGCCACTCTACCTTGGAACCGGTCATGTATGGATGGACTGAAACCTTCACAAACGGTGAGTTAAATAAACCTTTCCCTCCTTAATTTTGTTTATTTTATTTTTGTCTTTTTGGGACGGGGATTCCCTAGGCAGTTCAGGCTGGCACTGAGCTCACTTTGCAGCCCAGGCTGATCTGGAACACACAAGGATCCTCCTGCCTCAGCCTCCCCAGTGCTGGGATTGCAGGTGTGCACCACTGTGCCCAGATCCTTCCTTAATTTTGGGTGTCAGGCATATTGTCTCAGCAACATAACCAAGACGGTGACCTTCAAGCTGTGCAGGAGGCCAGGTGCCACCAGGGAGCCTGGCTTCCATCCTTCTGCCCTACCCTGCTCTGCCCTGCCCTGCTGTGCTCAGAATGTGGTCCATGTCTCCCCTCCTGGTCACAAAACAGCTCCTGTGGCCCTAAGCACACAGCACACAGTAGCCTTCGAAGAACTAAAGGGCAAGTGGGAAAAGAGCCGTTTCCTCCTGTACCTTTCACCAGGGCTTCTGGAAGATGCCTAGTGGGCATCCACCTACAGCGCTGCCCAGGCTGCCAGGCTGGGCCTTACTCTCTCCTGGGCTAGGCTCTTTCAGAAGCAGGCCCAAGACTAGAACTGCAACACAGGTTATCCATGCAGGACTGGCTCTGAGAATACTGGTACCTGAGGGACACGCCCCCTACCCCAGGCTGAGGCCTTTATGTGCCAAGCTCCAGGCCTCTGGTGTGGCCTGTACCCAGCAGTGTGCCCCTAGTTCTTGGCCTTCCTGGACTACAGAGAAAGTCCCTGAGGCAGAAGGCACCCAGGGCAACCCTCCTGGGAAGGAGGCAGAGGTGACCAGGTTGCCCGATTCCTGGAGGTGGGGAGAGCCTGCCAACCTCTCTCATTGCCTCTCCAGGGTGCCCCTGATTCCACCCCACAGGCTGGCCAGGGGTGCACAATTTCCACTCCCTCAGGAGGAAGACTCAGTGCTGGGCCCCCAGGGGAAGGTGAATGTCAGCCCCAGTACAGGAGAGGTACCAGCAGCACCTCGAGGAGAGAACAGGGAAGTGCCTTCTGAACACTTGGGGTTACCAGTGCTGCAGGAGCCTCCCAGCTCAGGCCCAGACCTCAGAGTGCCCTGCACTCTGCTGTCCTGCGCAGGGAGCAGGGAGGAGTCTGGCCTCTGCCACCCAGTGCCAGCAGCTGGTTGCCAGCTTGAGAAGGCTACCCATCCCTGGAGGGTGTCATGTACCTGGGACAATGTTATGGTTTGTATCTAGTTGCCCCCCCAAAGTCTCATTTAAATCACAGGGCTGTCAAGCATGTGACTTAAGGGGCAGGGCCAGAGGACCAGGGCGGGGCTTGAGGGGCAGGGCCAGAGAAGTTAGAACCATTAAACTGACAGCATGTGTGCCCCCCACCAGGCCTGGTGGCCTCTCTTGGAGGTATGGAGTGGATCATCCTGGACACAGCAGTGCCCCGGCCTCTCCTTCAGACCCTATAGAGCAGGGGCAGTGACTCAAAAGCTCCAGTAACTGTGAGCTAAATAAACTTTTCCTTCCCTAAGTTTGCTTGCCAGGTATTTGTCCCAGCAATGACAGAACAGTAACTAAGACAGAACTTGGTACCAGGAGTGGGGTCATTGCTGTGACTAAACCTGACCATGTGGATTGCCAGCATTTGGGAATGGTTTATGGGAAGAGATGGGAAAGGTTTGGAGATGTCGCCCACAAGACAAGCACTGGAAGAGCTTCAGCCTTTCTGTAGCAGAGATTCTGGTCAGAGCTCAGACCAGGAGACTGATAGGAATCCTGCCTGGAAAGAGCAGGCTGCAGAGGTTTCTGCTGGGAAGAAGGACTGCATTGGTTGTTGGACTCCAGATTATTTGTGTTTTGGCTTGACAGAAAGCTTGGATGAATTTTGCCCGTGTCCAGAGACTTTGCCTGAGACTGAGATTAAGCATGGAGGATTGGTTAATCTTTCAAAGAAAATCTCAAAGCAGTCAAATATTGGAGCAGTGTCATGGTTATTGCTGGGGGCTTTTAGTCAAATATACAGTGAGAATGAAGAGCAAAGAGCCCAGCCGAATGATTGATTGATTGATTGATTGTGGGGCATGGATTTGAACTCATGACCTTGCATGTGCCAGGCAGGCACTTGTGCCATGGAACTATCTCCCCAACCCCCCATTTTTTAGAGTTTTTTAAAACTTCATTTATTTATTTATTTATTGACAGCTCAGCCTGCCCTGGGGATGGGGCTTGTGCAGCATGTGGTGCTGAGGAATGAACTGTGGTCCCTGTAGTTGCCTAAGCTT
>PVKN010020686.1:0-15844 GCA_004027915.1 Capromys pilorides
TGAAGCCACGCCACTGCACTCTGCCTAAGTAGGCACTTCAGTCCGCTGAGCTACCTGGCTAGCTCTAACTTATTTTATTCATTTATTTATTTATTGTTTTGAGCTACCCATTTTTAAGTATTGAATTGGTAACATGGCTAACTCTAAGTCGCAGTAGAGGAGCCAAAGAGGAAGTTACATGACAGAAAATGAGTGCCATTCACCAACTGGCTCGACATGGTTTTTTTTTTTTTTGGTCTTTTTGAGAGAGTCTCACTGTCCAGTTCAGGCTGCCCTTGAGCTCACTTTTGTAGCCCAGGCCAGTCTCAAATTCACACTGATCCTCCTGCCTCAGCCTCCCAAGTGCTGGGATTACAGGCATGCATATCCACGCCCGTTTTTTTTTTAAATAAACTTTATTTATTTATGTATTTATTTATTCTACGGCCGGCTCAGCCTGCCTTGGGGGTGGGGCTGGTGCAGCACATGGTGCTGGGGATTTAACCACAATCCCTGTGGTTGCCTAAGCTTGCCTAAGCAGGTGCTTTAGCTGAGCTATCTCCTCAGCCCTGTACAGGTCTTCTTAACTGACTGGAATTTCCATACTTGTGGGATAAAGTACCCTCAAATGAAGAGCTTCCAGACAAGGAGCTGTCCTTTAGAAACAAATGTTTGCATTAAAATGCCTGTGTTCCAAAGGCTCGGGACCCAGGCCTACAGCGCAGCTGCTCAGGAAGCTGAGGCAGGAGGATCACAAGCTGGAGCCTAGTTCAGTGAGGCCCTGTCTCAGAATAAAATAAAAAGGACCGAGGATGTAGCTCAGCATCCCGTGGGTTCAGTTCCCAGCACTGGAAGAAGCTGAAAGAAGAAAAGAGGTGGGGAGAAGTTCGCTGCAGGCGCAGCTCAGTGCTACTCATTTCCTAGCATGCTGGAGGCCGTGGGTTCAACTCCTGGTGCAAGAAAACACAAAGCAGCCGGTCACAGTCTCTGTAGGCTTGATTCGCCCGGGCTCTGGTACCCTAGCCTTATGCCTGCATTTTCTCCCATTAGAACAAACTCCTTTCCAGGTTAAAAGTTATTTGGGAAAGCACAGGGGCTGAGCTTTAAGGAAACAGCAGAGCCCCGCGGTCCTCTGCAGAGGAATTGGGGTGAGCAGCGGCTGAACCATGGCAGAGGAAACTTGAAATGACAGCTAGGACCTCCTGTGCCCTAAGTCCGGCCAGTGTGGCTACGGCTCACTAAAGCAGGGATTGCGAGATCCGTGCGCATGAGGAGACAGGATGATATAGGGGCGGATGTGACCAAGTCCGAGAGGGCAGGGCCATAGATGGAGGTCCTGGGGGCAGAAGCCAGGGTCGGGGGTGCCAAGTACAAAAATAAACTTCTTCGCGAGTGTGTTCTGAGCCTCGCTCTTACCGGAACACCCTGAGTAGGACGGCTTCTCCCCTCCTTGGGGTGGCAGGGGCTGCTTGTCCTATCAGAGATGCCAGGCAAGTGCCCGCCACTGCGCCACATCCTGCGCTTTCCCAAGGCTTTTTTTTTTTCTTCTCCGAACTGTGGGCTTCCTGCCCTTTCCAGACTCTCACTGTTTGGCTTCACATGAGAAGAGACTCAAGGCCGGGGCCTTCTCCGCTTAGCTCCACCGCCAGCATCTTCACTTGTTCTGTCTCTTCGGCAGCATAAGGGAGTGGCTAGCAGCTCGCTTCCTGAATCCAGACTGGGGTTTCTCTGGCTCTGCGGTAAGTGTGACAGTGGGAAAGTTTGTCTCTTTTTCTTTCTGTACTGGTGATGGAACCCAGAGCTTTCACACTGAGCCGAATCCCCAAACCTTTTTATTTTTCATTTTGAGACAGGGTCCTCCTAAATCACTAAACTGCCCAGCCTGGACTCAAACTTGCAACCCTCCTGCCTCAGCCTCCTGGAATTTGGGATTACAGGTTTGTGCAATCCTATCTGCTTAAAGGGAAAATTTTTGAAAGCTTCTGTACTTGTTTCCTTATATAAAGATGGGCCAGCCAGATAGTTCAGCAGATTACTGGGGTTCGATCCCAGAGTGCCATGCTAGCCCCGCCTCCAATAGGGCGCGCTGAGTCTGGGAATGAGACTGGGCATGGTGGCACACATTTGTAATCCCAGCGTTTGAGAGGCTGAAAACAGGAGAATCACTGAGTCCATCAGTGTAGTGAGACCCTGTAGACCCTGTACTAAATACTAAATAATTAAACAAATAAAATGCTGCCTTCTTTTCTTTCTTTTTGGCCTTCTTTTCTTTTTCTCTTTCTTTCTTTATTTTATTTATTTGCTTGCTTGTTTGTTTCTTTATTTACTTATTTCATGGCTGGCTCAGCCTGCCCTGGTGGTGGGGCTGGTGCAGCATGTGGTGCTGGGGATCGAACCGCAGTCCCTGCAGTTGCCTGAGCTTTCCTAAGCAGGCGCTTTAGACCACTGAACCATCTTGCCGGCCCTCTGTTTCTTTCTTTTTTTTTGTCTTTTTGAGACAGGGTCTCATTATGCAGTTCAGGCTGGCTTTGAGCTCACTTTCATAGCCCAGGCTGGTCTCAGACTTGCACTGATCCTCCTGCCTCACTCAGCCTCCCAAGTGTTGGGATCACAGGTGTGCACCACCAGGCCTGGCCCACTGCTGCCTTCCTTAAAGCTACTGCTGTATTTGTGTGCTGCATGGATTCTACCTGGGATTGCATGACACTTGTTTTGAGACAAGGCCTTACTGTGTAACTAAGGCTGGCCTCAAGCTCACAGCAATTTTCCTGCTTCAGCCTCCTGAGCGCTAGGATTATAGGTGAGCACCACCAAACCCAGTCACTGCCTGACAAATTTTATGCTCTCAATAAAAGTTAGCTAAGGAGGTTATGGAGATAGATCAATGGAATAAGTGCTTGCCTGGCAAGTGCAAGGTCCTGAGTTCAATCCCTATACTAAAAAAAAAAAAAAGTTAGGTAGGGCTGGCTAGATGGCTCAGTGGACTCAGGGACAGGGGTTCAATTACCCCCCCCCCCCCACTGAGTAAGACTGGGCATGGTGGTATGTTCCTGTAATCCCAGCACTTGGGAGGCTGAAAGCAGGAGGATCACTACAAGTCTACTAGTGTGTAGTGAGATCCTGTAGACCCTGTACTAAATACTAAATAACTAAATAAAATGTTAGCAATTCGTGCAATGTAAAGTTCTTGACTACCCTTCCAAGGTGCCTCAGAATCTGGCCTCTGCCTATCTAACTTTACGTTTGCTTGTTTGTTTGAGATAGGGTGTCACTATATAGTCAAAACTGGCCTTGAACTCAAGGGACTCCTCCTGCCTCTGCCTCTCGAGTGCTGGTACTACAGGTGTATGCCCCCAAGTCAAGCTTATCAACCTTCCATCCTGTTACTTCTTGTGTATGCATTCGAGTTTTGCTGGTTTCCTCTCTGAACCATTAACCTGTCCAGATGATTCCTATCGCCTGGAAAGTCCCGGGCAACTCAAATCCTGTCAGTATCTTCAGATCTCCTCTAGTACCATTTATCACGTCCCCACCACCGGGGTACTGCTATGGATAGATCTGAGCCCTCCACACATGCTTGGTGAGCTCTGCCACTGCGCTACATCTCTAGTCTTTTCCTTAAATTTTACTTTGGGACAGGATCTCACTAAGTCATCCGGAGTGGCCTCCAACTTGCTTTCCTCCTGCCTCAGCTTCCCAGGTAGCTGGAGTTACAGCCCTGTCCTATCACACCTGGCCTCGCTTCCTGATTTCTCAGCAATCATCATCCTCTCTGAATTCACAGTACCATACAATTTTTTTTCCCAGTACTGGGACAGAACCCAGGACCTTTGCACTGCACTGCACCTCCAGGCCTTTTAAACTTTGTCTTGTACTGGGTGTGGTGGCTCATGCCTATAATCCCAGCACTCAGGAAGCCAAGGCAGGGAGGCAGCATGCTCTCCCACACAATGAGCTCCAGGCCAGCCTGCACTAATAATCAAGACTAGAATTTTTAAAACTTTGAGATGGGATCTCACTAAATTGCTAAACTGCTCATGCTGAGTTTAAATGTGTGATCCACCTGCCTCAGCCTCCCAGAGTACTTATTATAGGGATGCACCACCACACTCTGCTTACCATGGATTTTAGTGTATTATATATTCCATGCCTTTGTTTGAAACAGTTTTCTTTCTATAATTGCATACAAACTCTCTAAGGACAGAAAGAAGAGCTGCTGAGTTCTGAGCCTTCTTTCAGTGAGCTGAGTACATTGTCTTTGTTCTATTAAATGCATCTGTAAAGATGTTCAACATAGGCAGTGGAGGATGGTGTGGATAAGTCAGAGCTTTAATAACCGGATAGTTAGGAGAGGGAATAGCAGCTTCTGTGCTATCTGTGTCATTTTCTGAAAGGCAATTCCCTTCACCTCAGACCTGAATAATGCCCTCTCCATTCTGAACCAAGAAAACCAAATATGTCTTCCCCATATATATATTCATAAATAGACTTTTTTTCTAATTTTTTCCTCCCTTGAGTTTCTCATGGCTAATGGTCATGTCTTTCTCTTTTAATTGTTGCCTTTTACAAGTATTAATGCTTAAATTCTTTTCTGACCACAAGGCACCCATTAAACTCCAAGCTTGTAGGGCTGTCGCAGGGATAGATGGATCTGAACAATCCTCTTACTATCAACAGGACTGTCACAATTGGTGAAGAGTCTCTCCAGAGAGCCAGAATGCAGAAATCCTGCCCAGAACCCCTCTTCCATGGTCACTTCAAACCTGGACTCCAGCTCCTCTGATTCTGGTTAAGTGTCATTTTTCCCCATGTCTCTTAGTCACCACCGTTTTCCGAGCAGCTCTTTGTATTTGTCCATGCCAACCTTTGTCCCCAGGCATTTCCAAATTGCCAGCAGATAGCTTACAGAAAGCAAAGCCACAGAATGAACAGCGCTGAAAGAAGTGGGCCTGGTAAGGCTGCCGGGGAGAAAGGAGCCCCTGCATCTGAGGGGAAGAGGTGCAGCTTCTCTAAGTCTGGCAGGAAGGCTCGGGCGTCTTCCAGAGCTGCCTGAGCTGCTGCTGTGAAGTTGGGGTCACCAGAGACTGAAACGTCAAAGACGCAGGACTGGAAATAAGCATCTTCGACTGGAAGCCCTTCCTTACACAGCTGTCTGGCAATGTCCAGGGTTATAGCTCCCCGACGACTGCGCTCCGAGCGAGACAGTCGCTGGCTTGGGGGGCACCCCCCAACGCAGAGCTGCAGGTCCTGCTCAGCTGAGAAGGCCCTGGCCACGTCCTCTGCCACTCTGATGGAGAAGGAGAGCTGCCCAGCTGCCTGCCGAATGACTATAGTTGTGCCGATGTAGGCAGCTCGGATCTCCACGTGGCTCCCAGGGTCAGCAGTTTTAATGGACAAACTTGAGCCCCCAGGTCGGTCGCCTCCATTGACAGAACCATCTTCAAAAGCTGCAGGAAGGTTGTCCACCTCAGCCTGGTAGACCTTCTGATCAATGCACTCCTGCATGTTCTTAAATATGACAGTGAGCTGTGAGGGCAAGAGGGACAACGATTCATTTTGGGCCCAGTGCAGCCTCCCCCAGTTAGGCCTCAAAGATAGTCAGAGATCCGACCCACGCAAGAGGCAAGGATTCTTCATGGCCCTGGGTCCTCCATCTCCTGTCCTATTCTGGTTCAGTATCGCCCCATCCCTTGGCCATCCCTCTATATTAGTCGGTCTCAATCTCAGCGACTCCCAGAGCAAGTATCCCTTCTGAAAGGCCCTAGCCCTCCTAGTCCCAGCTTTTTCTATAGTGTTTTCTGCATCAGAGTAAAATTCGCCTCCAGGGAAACTGATTTACAGAGTTAGGAGTAAGCGATGATTCTGGGCGCCAGAGTGGTTGAGGAAGACAGGAAGGCAGACCCTGGAGAAAAGGCGGGGATGGGCAGGGCGTGGCACCCAGCGGGGGTGGGGGTGGGGAAGGACCAGAGAGGCTCTTGGTGGTGGAGCAGGAGGAAGACTGGGCCCCTTACCTTCCGCGTGGTGGTAGCGTTGGCCCCCGATGCCACGGGGGAGCTGGTGGCCTGGACAAAGAGGAAGTCGTTATCCAGCAGGGGCCAGGCTCCTTGGACGCGGCACGTGTGGAAGTGGTGGTGGAAGCTGCGCACGTGGGGGTCCCCGAAGGAGGCGCAGTGCAAGAAGCCCGGCGAGCGGCCATGCAGCCGCCGGAAGCGGCCCTCGTAGTCGCAGGGGTCCGGGCCGGTCCCCCGGAGCGCGGGGCCCCGGGGCGGGGGCGGGGCGGTGGGGCCCTGGCGCGAGCAGTTGTGCTGGATCATCAGGTCCTCGATGCCGTGCACCGCCGAGTGGAAGGCCAGGTCCCCGCGGCAGGTGCGCGCGGTGCGCCGCGTGCAGAGCGCGTAGGAGCGCAGCGCCCTGCAGAGGCCGCCCGCGCCCGCCCTGCGCACGGCTCCCGGCGGGCTCCCGCCTCGGAGGCTCAGGGTGGACGACACGTACTCGGCGTTGCAGCGGAGGATCTTGCACTGAGAATGGGCTGAGGACAGATGGGCCGGCGAGCGCGGTGAGACGGCCCAGGCCCGCTGCAGGAGCATGCGCCTCACTCCCCGAATCGCAGCAGAGGGTGCCGCGGCTCCCCCAGCCCGCCACGGCCCTGGCTCCCCGGGTCTCCCCTCAGTCTGACTGAAGATGGGCCATCGCCTAACCTACCTCTCTGTCAACCCAAGAGCTCTCCCAGCGCCTCCCCAGGATGACTGGAATGTACCCCTGTTCCTCTTAGCTCACTCCCGCCCTGCCCGGCCCTCGACGCCTCCCTAACCCCTTCCCTGGCCCTTCCTTACCATGTCCACAGAGGAGCAGCAGGAGAGTGAGAGTGCTTAGAGTTGGGGGACTGCCATGGGGGGGCCAGGGACCAGGAGACCGACTCCGGTCTCCCATGCCTGTCCGGCCAGGTCCCCCCTGGCGCCGGTTCTTCCCAGCTGATGACCTTCCTACCTAGTAAATTTTGACCGGCAGTCTTGGAGGTGACTGAAAAAAGAAATTTCACTGGGCGTGGGGAAAGAGAAGAGGTGAAGATTGGTCAGGATGGTGTGGAGAGCATCTGAGGACAGCAAGAAAAGGACGAGCAGCCTGGAGATGGGGGGAATGAGGCTCCCCAAGCTATAGCGTAGCTGGTAAGCCTCTGGCCTCTGCTCCTGTGGTGACTCTAGGTCTCTTGTGCAATACCTCTAGGTGGGGGTGGAGGGGAAGTTGAATGAACCTGGGGGGCGGGCAAAGTCCACCATATTGCCCCATCCTGAGCTACCCAACAGCAGATGTGTTTGGAGAACTTGTGGGGATAGATCAGATCTCAGTCATCCTGATGGGCTCCCCACCAGAATTAGGATCTGAAAATACTCAGAAACGTATCTCTTGCGGTCCCTCCCATCACAGGAGACACCTTCCAGAAGGCATTCATTTCTTTTTCTCCTGTGTGTCAGAACACAAAAGGAGTAGAGATGGAGTACTTATCTCCTTTAGGACATCGCCAGTCTCTTCCATCTGCTCTAGAAGCCTGCAGTTAACAATCCTACTCATAGCATAATGGCTGCAAGCAAAGCACGTGATTCAGTACTTGCCTTTTTCAAAGCTAACCATTTTTGTATCTTTCCAAACACAACTGAAAAACCACTTTCCATTATTCTGTTTCTTGCAAGTTCAGAAGTTCTTAGTCTTTTGAGGCTGCCTGCTGGGGAGAGGCTAAGTCCTTGCCTGCCTCCTGCCAAATTATGGGAACGTACTGCAGAAGGGAGAGTAGGACAAAGGGAATGGAGCAAGGGGAGAAATCGAGTACAGCAAGGAGCATCTTTGGAAGCCCCCTGGGAAGAGTATTGCTAGGTAGGTCTCGGGTAGATGAATGTGAAATTTGGCCTTGATGAGAAAACCGCAGAGAGAGGCCGTGGGAGATTCCTCCTAAAGCCTTACCAGGAGTCTCGAAGTGGGGGTTTAGGGTAAAGCTCAGGAGAAAAGGGCATGGTTAGCATGTACAAAGCCCTGGGTTTGCACAAGGCAAGGAAGTGCCCAGCACTACCGCCCAAACCAAACGAAGACATCCTGAGGTAACAAAGTATAGTTAACTAAGACTGCTCAAGGAGAGCCAGAACACTAAAGTCCAAATGGCTTGGAGTCAGAGACCAGGAAGAAAGGAACGGAGGAGAAAGGGAGGTTGGGGCTTGGTGGTCAAGTAGCATCCTGTCTACTTTTGGGCCAGAGACATTCAAGTCAGTGTCTGCAATTTTATAAGAATCACACCTCAGTCCAAAAGGTTTTTAAAAAGTAATTGCAATCTCGTTTTGACTTACTGTTTCCAGTGGTCAGACATCATTCTGACATCCAATTCTCCAGACATGGTTGCTTATTATGGTGGCTTGTTGCGGCCAGGGGCTCCTGGCTCTTTTTTCCTGTGTTCCCCAGCTTCACAGCCCGCAGTCCACTGCAGTCTCCCTGAGGTCAGGGAGCCAGAGAAGGTTTGGTGGTGGTAGTGGTGGGGGAGACATGGCCTGACAGAGGACTGGGACAGCTGAGCGGGGGAGGGAGGTGGCTACTGAGTTGACGGTTTTAAAAATAGCTAAGTCCAAAATTCCAGGAACATTGGTGGCAGTAGGGTGTGGGAGCAGAGGCAGTGGGGAGGGTAGGAAGATTGGACAGACTACGGAGGACCGAGTGCCAAGTGCGCCCGGGGAGACAGGCAGGTCAGGTATCCAGTTCCAGCTTGCAGGTCTCTGCAGTCCCTGCTTCTCCAGGAATCTCTCCAGTGTTCTCGGTTGTGGCCTTTAGCAATTACAGTAGACGAATGCATGTCTGCCACCTGCCACTGCCATACTGAATCGTACTTGTAGTTTCCACATAGTGATCTGGGACGGAGCTGACTGCAAGAATCCAGAGCAGAGATAGTTCACGGCTCCTCCCCCATCTTTGCAGAGTATTTCAGAAACTAAAAAAGCCACCTGTCAAGAGAAGAAATCTGAGCTCTGGGTTGTTTAGGATGAGGGGTCACTCCGTCTCCCTCGAGCAGACTCCCGCAGCTGTCTATACCCCTGCCTCCTCTCTTTTCATCACCTTAGTTGGCACAGCGGCTCCTCCTGGCTCCCCTGCATCAGCCCACGAAGCATCCGAGCTCAGCATTGCTGGGAGCAAAGGCGACCAAAGCAAGGGGGTACAGATGGAATGGAGGTGAACTGTTTTTTGGACATCTACCAATCCCTAGGGGAGGGGAGTTGGAGAAAAAAACTTAAAAAGATTCAGAAACTTGCTTTTTGTCTGTTTAAGTTATTGCAGCTAGGCATGGTGGTGTTCATGCCTGTAATCCCAGTACATGGGAGGCTGGGGCAGGAGGATAAACACAAGTTTGGGGCCAGTGTGAGGTACACAGTGAGCTCAAGACCACCCGGGAATGCACAAGTGAGACTCTATGTAAGGAACAAACAACAACAAAAGATAGATATTGTAACCAGGAAATTTAGCCATATAATGTTTTGTGCAACCACGGGCCTATCTGGAATCACCATCTTGTAGCACTTGCCAAGAGAAATGAATGCAAGGGTATGACAAATACTGTCACTAGGCATCTATACCAATCAGCTCTATACTTCATTCAGAATTTGTAGGTCTACAGGGAACTTTTCTCAGACTTGTAGACCCCCACCCCTATACTGGAAATTAGGGTCTGCACGGAGCTATATACCCAGCCCTTTTTTTAATTTTTTTTTTCATATTTTTAGTACAGTGTCTACAGGGTCTCACTCAGTAGATTGGACTCATAGTGATCCTCCTGTTTTCATCTTCCCAAGTGCTGAGATTACCGGCGCCCACCACCACACCCAGTCTTAATTGCTCTGAGGGCAGGGCTGGCATGGTCTGTGGTACCCTGGATCAAACTCCAGCCACTACACTCTGCCTAAACAGGCATGTTAGTCTGATGAGCTATCTGGCCAGCCCTAATCTTCATTTTTTGAGACTAAAGTGTGATCCTCCTGCCTCAGCTTCTCAGAGTACTGGGATTACAAGCATGCATCAGCATACCTGAATGTAGTTCTTGTTGTACTGGAGATTGAAGCCAGGAAACACTGAGATACAGCACCAGGCCTTTCTAAGATGTATAGCCTGGCCTTGCACTTTCAGTCCTCCTACCTCAACATCCCAAGCAGCTGACATTACAGGTGTGCACCACCATGCCTGGCACATACATATTGAATCTTCTAACAAATTTAGTTTTTGTCTCAATTGTATGAAGCTATGTGACAGAGTTTTATTACAAAAATGCAAAGGGCCCCAAACTAATCTATTCAAGTGGCTTTAAAATGCAATGAGTTGAGACCAGGGAGATAGCTCTGTGGCACAAGTTCCTGCCTGGCAAGTGCAAGGTCATGAGTTTGAACCCCAGCCAAGAAAATGCAATGAGTTGACTGTAACATACAAAATGGAATATCCTCTAATAATAAAGTATGCATATTATTGGTGGTAGTGTTAGCATTACTTGGTGTGTGTGTGTTGGCATTATTCTAGAACTTTTTGAGTTGTACTTCAGGATAAAACAAATGAGTAGAAGGGCCAGGGAGATAGCTTAGTGGAATAAGTGCTTGCCTGGCAGGTGCAAGGTCCTGAATTTGATCCTTGATACCACCAAAAAAAACAAAACACACCACCACAACAAAATAACATTTGTTGAAATATTTGGGGCTGGGGAGATAGCTCTGTGGCACAAGTGCCTGCCTGGCAAGTGCAAGGTTGTGAGTTTGAATTTGAGTCCCGAAAAAAAATGAGTAGAGCTGGGTGTAGTGGTGCGTACCTGTAATTCCAACATTTGGGAGGCTAAGGTAGGAGGATTTCAGTGAATTTGAGCCAGCCTGGGTTACATAGTGAGTTCAAGGCCAACCTGAACTACATAGCAAGACCCTGTCACAAACAAATAACAACAACAACAAAATAAATAATAATGTCTGTGCTATGTAAGAAGTAGGATTTTTTATATGGAATAAAGAGATAATGATTTACATTGAAGAAGTTAAGTAAAAAACTCTACAATTCCAAATTTAAATAATAACTTTGCTCATGAATCATTTTATCCTTAAATAACTTCCAGGTTTATCCCTCAAAGGCCTGGAGTCAATGGCCAGTAGCATTGAACACCTCTGGTGTCTTAAGTTGGGTTAGCTCATGGTTCTAAATTGTGTTAACTCATCTCATACTCATTTTCAACCAAAGAAATCAGGATTTCTTGAAGAGATGGGTGATTCTAGGTTTTGGACAGGGATTGTCCAAGTTAAACAAGGAAACTTTCATGTACTATTAAGATTATTTCTGAAGGACTTCAGAAGCTACTCAAATACAGTAGTTACCAGTAGCCAAATTTGAGCCAATTTGATGATAAAAATGAGTATTATGTGTAATAGATTAAAACACATCAAATATATTTAAATTGATGAACTTAAAATGATACTTAAAAACTCAAACTCGTTGATCTTCGTTGGAAGGAGCTACTGGATTAACTCATTACCTTCTTTTTTTTCTGGTACCAGGGATTGAACTCAAGCCCTTGTGCTTGCCAAGCAAGTACTTATTCTACTTCCCAGCCCCAAACATTATTTTTCCTTTTTTTTTTATTTTGTGGGACCAGGGTTTGAACTCATGACCTTGCACTTGACAGGCAAGCACTTATGCCACAGAGCTATCTCCCTGGTCCCTTAACTCATTACTTTGAAAACTGCTAGTAATTAGAGAGAATCAAGATGCTAGAGGGCTGGCCAGATAGCTCAGTAGACTAAAGCACCTGCTTAGGCAGAGCGTAATGGCTGGGGTTCGATCCAGGTATACCACCATGCCAGCCCCGTCCTCTGGTGAGCACGTTGAGACTGGTTGAGACTGGGCATGGTGGCACGCACCTGTAATCCCAGCACTTGAGAAACTGAAAAAAGGAGAATCACTATGAGTCCTATTTACATAATGAGACCCTGTAGACACCGTACCAAATGCATTAAAAAAAAAAAAAGATGGGAATTAGATGGTTTGCACAACTATACTGTGTATTTCTGCTGGTCTATGGATGGAGAGGAGCAGTTGGTGCTTAATTTGTTTGGTTTTCTTTTTTTACCTCTTTTACCTTTTTCTCTTTAATTTCTTACATATTTCTTTCTATTTTTCTTTTTCCAGTTTTTCATGCATATATCTGGTAATCTGAACAACTAATTTGAAGACAGCACTATGCAATACAACAAATACTGTCATATCCTGTATCACTTGTAATTTTTATGGTTTAATACTATTGTACTCTCTTTAAAAAAATAAAAATTAAAAAAATAAAATTAAAATTAAAAAGATGGGAATTATACCTTGTGATGTCTTCTTATGGGAACTATACCTGTGATGACAGGAAATTTTCTTTTTATAGCAATATTCCATTAAATAAATAAGGGAGTAACAAATATGAATGCTATCTATGTAATTGCTTACCTTCCTTTTTTTTTGTATTTTAGGGAACGGTCGACAGAGTGTTCAGGGTCTCACTCATAGACCAGACTATTAATGATCTGCCTGTTTACAGCCTCTCAAGAGCTGGGATTACAGGCGTGTGCCACCACACCCAGTCTCAATTGCTGTCTCAGTGCACCCTATGAGCGGGGCCAGCACAGCAGACCCAGGGATTGAACCCCTGGCTTCTGTGCCTGCTTGCAAGTGCTTTAATCTGCTGAGCTATTTGGCCAGCCCTATCCAATGCTGTATAATTTCTAGTAAATTAACATATCTAAGTAATATACAAAAATAGCCATAATCTATTATAAAAAAAGAGGAATGCACATTTCCAAGTGAGGCACACAACTCCACCTGGCACAATATAGTAGCCTTCCAGTGCTGTGCATGGTGTCCTGTGCTTGTAATATATCAGCACTCAGGAGGCTGAGGTTAGAGGAGTGCATGAATTTGAGGCTAGCCTGGGTGAGTTCAAGTCCAGCCTGAATTATAGAGCAAGACCCTGTCTAAGAAAGAAGAGAGAGAGAGAAAGAGACACAGAGAGAGAGAGAGAGAGAGAGAGAGAGAGAGAGAGAGAGAGAGAGAGAGGTTTGCCATGCAAAAACAAAAGAAAAAGATGTTTCCTCCTGAATTTCCTCTAGTCTGGAGGTACATCAAATGTACCTTGGGGTGCAGATTTCAACTGTGAGAATGATTGGACAAATGACAAATGGCTTGGGTTGTTCAACAATAAATGGAAGGAAATGCCTGTAGACTAAAAGGGACTTAAAAGACAGCAAATAGTTGTAGAATATGGGCTTTATTGGTCCTCAGTCAAAAAACCAAGAAAATTATTAAATAATTGGGGAAGTACGAATGCTGATAAATACTTCCAACATACTGGATGATTTGTAAAGAACTATTGCTAAACATGTCTGCTAAATGGTGCTTTTTAAAAAAGTGTGCTTATGTTTTAGAGATACTCCTTGAAATATCTGCAGATGAGAAGATACGATGTTGGGCCTTTGCTTCCAAACAGTCTCAAGCCAGGGAGAAGTGGGAGGGATAATGCTAAAACAAGACTGCAACATGAACTTGCGGAAACTGGTGATGAGCATTATGTTTGTGTTTTGTCACTGGGACAAAATACCTGATGTAAATAATTTAAAGGGAGAAAGATTTGTTTTGGCTCACGGTTGCGGAGGTTTTGGTCCATGGTCAACTGGCTCCAGTGCTGTATGGCTGGGGCAAGGCAGAGACGTCCTGGCCAACAGGCCTGGCAGAGGAAAGCATCCTTCCTTCTGGATTCCTGGGAGCCAGAGCATGAGGGGAAGAGCCAGAGAGGAAGGGGCTGGGGACCAGATGTTGTCCCCCAGTTACCCTCCCCATTGCCCACGCCCTTCACCGAGGCCTCACATCCTATTTCCGTCTCTTCCCAGCAATTCCCCCAAATTATCACCTCATCAGCAGATTAATCCACTTGATCAACTTAGAGCCTGCATGATGGACTCACTTTCCAAAGGCCCACGAGCTGGCAACCAAGGGCTTGAGGGACATTTCAAATCTACATCAAAACAAACACACAAGGATCCATTATACTAGTCACTTTTTCTGTAGATGTTTGAAATTTTCCATGATAAAAATCTAAAACCAGAAGTTACTTGTGACTTTTGTCATTTGTGATTATTTTATATAAAATATTCTTTTTATATACTTTCCCCTTGAGACATTTTATTAGTATACACCTGTTACATCCCTAGGAAAAGAATCCCAGGATTTGCTCTCGTGTGTTTTGGTTTGGTTTTTTTTGTCCACAATGCTAACTGAAGTTGTCAGTAAAATGAGACCTAACTGATGGGATGGGAACAAATCATTCTGCCATTTTTCTAAATCATTGAATTGTCTATCAAATACGGATTTCACCACCCCATACGTTTTTTTTTTTTTTTTTTTAATTTAGAACTTTTGGGGCTTTTCGTTTGTGTAGTTCTGGTCTTCTTGGTTTTGAGACAGAGCCTCACTAAGAAGTTCAGGCTGGCCTTGAACTCGCCATGTAGCCCAGGCTGGCTTCTGAGTTGAGGTGATCATCCTGAGGCAGGAGATTAGGATTTGACAAAGCTGGCTGAGGAAGTGGGCTTGGGGACCTGTTAATGACATTCCCTGGAACACGTGTGAAGAACAGTTTCCAAAGTCCTGCAAAACCTCTTAGGAGAATTTGAGCCGGCTGTTAGTAGGATGAGCTAGGCCTGAGCTGAGCCTGAGGCCTGGGGCCCCAGCACCAACTCTCAGGACCTATGGTGCTCTCTGGCTTCCTCAAGATCTGGACCGCGCACAAGGACGCAGACACCAAGAAGAGCTTGCTGCGGTGGCTTCCTCGCTGGTCACTCCACTCCCTCCAGGGGTACTTGTGTCTTTTACTCAGCCAAAGCTCCCTTGGCAGAGCAGTATCTCTCTCACTCTTCACTTTTACTTTGGCAAGTTGACTGTACCACTGCTTTTCGACCATTTCATTCCATTCTTTGTTCGGGACAAGAAGAACCTGAACTCTAACTCCAGAAGGAGAGGGAGGCAACCCAGGAAAGCTCATCTGGCTACACAATGGAAGTGTGTAGATAAAACAACCCAAAACCAAATTAGGTTGGTGGGAGAACTTGCCACAAGACTCTAATGCAGTTAGAGTTGATGACGAAAGCCATGCGTGTGTGTGTGTGTGTGTGTGTGTGTGTGTGTTCCCAACGATTTATTGCTCATCAGGCAAAATTTGTCTTATTTAGACCTGTACTTTAGCCACTGCTATACCAGTACTAGCATCTGCCTTTTTTTTTTTTTTGTGAGACCGGGGGTTGAACTCAGGCCTTCCGTTTGCCCAGCAAGCACTTATTCTACTGAGCTATCTCCCCAGCCCCTGCCATTCTTGCTCAATGTTAAATTTTTATCTCCTTTTCCTGTCCTACCTTAGACTTAGACTATAATAATGAACCAGTATTAACTTCTATCTTGGCACCATGCCAGGAAATTTCTCAACTAGTTGACTTAGTTTAATTTTGAAAATGTTGGCAAAGCACTTAAAATTTTCTAGTAATATGTGACAGAGTTAACATCTTAAGACAAAATACACTAAAAAAGAAACAGTTGCATGTAATGTAAAAGTAATAACAGTTCTCCCTAGGAAAATGCACTCTTCCCTGCCTAAATAATTACCTTTAACCATGAATGCACATTGACATCTTGGGGCTGAGATACAGGCAAAAATTCTAAAACTTTGTGCTGCCCCAGTCCTGGGGCGCGCTGAGATAGCAACTGAGACTGGGCATGGTGGTGTCCGCCTGTAATCCCAGCTCTTGGGAGGCTGTAAACAGGTGGATCACTATGAGTCTGATCTAGTAGT
>PVKN010020687.1:0-15601 GCA_004027915.1 Capromys pilorides
GCAAGCCTGTAATCCCAGCACTGGAGAGGCTGAAAACAGGAAGATCAATATGAGTTGAAGCTGTGTAGTAAGACCCTGTAACAAACAAAATACAGTACCTTACTACAAAACAATTTACAAGGAAGAATGGTTTATTTTGGTTCATAGTTTCACAAGTTTCAGTTCCTGGTCACTATTGCTTTGGTCCTGAAGTGGTAAAGGATACCAGGGTAGTAGGGGCATCAGATAAGGCAAGGCTATTCAACTCACTACAGGAAGTATGTGGTCCAAGCCACACCCCCAATGACCTAACTTCCTCCCGCTAAACCCCACCTCCCAAAAGTTTCACCATTTCTCAATTCACCACAGACTGACAGCAAAGCTTTTAGCACATGAGCCTTTGGGCAAACATTCATTTATTTATTTGCAATACCAGGGATTGAACTCGGGGCCTTGTGTTTGCCAGGTAGTCACTTATGCCACTGAACTGTCTCCCCTTGCCACAAAATACTGTGGGACACATGGTTGCATTGATATGAAATGTCCACAAGAGACAAATCTATAGCAATAGAAAGGTGATTCCTGTTTGCCTAGGGGAGGAGTTGGGGAGAATGAAGAATGACAGCTAGAAGGTGCAGGGTTTCTTTTGGGAGATCATGTGGTATGGGGGTGTGACACTGGGTTGGCTGCTGATGGGTTTATATGAAGGTATGATCTTGGGAGGTAAAGTTGGTGGGAAGAAGCAGGCCGCTGTGAGTCCTTAGGGTCCCCGTGGGTCACCGTGGGCATGTCCTACAACACCGTATCCCTCCTCCTCCCTTCATCCCACTCTGCTTCTGGTTGGCCATGCTAGGAGGCAGCCTCCTCACCATGCCACCCAGCCTTTGAGCCCACGGCTAAGGACCGAAGCCTCTACAACTGTCAGCCAAGATAAATCTTTCCTTCTTTAAAATTATGCTATCAGTTATTGTGTCCCAGGGAGAAGAGTGTAACTGAAACAGACCATAAGGAAGATGTCAGCTTTATTATTCATGAAAGCGTGACAGAAGTTGGCTTTATTATGAGGGTTAATATTTGACTCCTAAAGTAAACTTCAGGGGCCGGCGAGATGGTTCAGTGGTCTAAAGCGCCTGCTTAGGAGGGCTCAGGCGACTGCGGGGACTGCAGTTCAATCCCCGGCACCATATGCTGCGCCAGCGCCACCACCAGGGCAGGCTGAGCCAGCCACAAAATGAATAAATAAAGAAACAAACAAACACAACAAGCAAACAAATAAATAAATAAATAAAAATTTTAAATAAATAAATAAAGTAAACTTCAGCCAGCCATTCACTGGCAGAAGCTGATCACCTTAAGTCCCCCAGAAGAGATGAACATGGTGTAGGCAGCAAGTTAGATCCACTGTCTTTGCAAACCGGCACATTTAGACAAGAGGAATAGAAGGGGTGCATTATTTTAGTTCCCTCTTCTAGGCTCACAGGAGGAGGAGGGAGAGTAAGTAAAAAAAGAGAGGAAAAGTCAAGACCGCTCCCCCAGCAACGTGAACCCCTAGAAACCTGGGAAGTAAAGAATAAGTGTTCCATCAACACATTGAAGGCCATTAAGCCTTCAAAACATAATGAAGATTTGGAAAAATTGTAGAAGTCGACCTTGTGCAGATGACTCATTGCCAAGCAAAACTTGAAGAGGCCTTGATTCAGATTTGTGCCTTAGCAAATGGCAAATGACTAACATAAAAGACAAAACTTGCCATTTAGTTCCAAGTTCTAAATTGGCTTTGTTTTCCTATAAAACAGAAATGTGTTCCTGTAGTCTGAGTAGAACAGGCTCAGGCTGAAAAAGCAGGGGAAAAAACGGGCTGGTTATTTCAAAATGACTCTCTTTGTAAGATGAAGCTAGAGAGCCGGGACTGTGGGAAACACTCTGTGGCTAACATCAGTTTACCTGTTTTGTGTAAGGATTAAGAAAGAGGAAATTTGATTATCATGCTAACTAAATCTAGGCCTTCTGGGGAATTTGGGTATTAACCCTCTAATCCTGATAACAACTTAATTTCAGTTCCGTGACATGTAACTTTAGCATTTTTATTTTTGCCTGGTCTGTTTCACCCCAGTGCAGGAGTTTAGTCCAAAAGAAAGGCCTCCTATCATGTTTATTTAACACTAGATGGTCTTCGGGATGGTTCTTAAATAGTCAGAACATCATTATCCAATTAACGTTTGGCTAACAAAGCAGCACTATAATCGTTCCTCTAATTGCACGTTCTCCTAGGCTTTGTCCATAAGCCATGTGACAGATGGCTTTCACAATTTAAACCTACTGGTGTGGGTATCCTCAATTCCCAGTATAGTGGCAATTGAGACCAGCATGGGCTACAAAAGAGAGCTCAAGGCCAACCTGAACTGCATAGCGAAACCCTGTCTCAATAATAATAATAATAATAATAATAATAATAATAATAATAGTAATAGTAGTAATAGTAATATAATAATAATAAATAAAATTACAGAATGAATTTTGGGAACAGGGAAGGTTAACAGCAGAATATTGTTATGGAAGGAAAGAAAGGTTCCGTCTGAGAGAGGACAGAAGGGGACCCCAGTGATTTGCCAAGGAACCTGTCTTTTCTAGGGATTTGGTCCAAGGTGGCAAACATGGAAAGTTGTAAAGTGAGCATACAGTGGGAAAAACTATGGTCAACCAGTAAGATATTACAAGCGTAACTCCTTAGGTAAGGGGCCGGGGAGATAGCTCTGTAGCACAAGTGCCTGCTTGGCAAGTACAAGGTCATGAGTTTGAACCCTGGTCCCACCAAAAAAATAATAATAATAATTGCTCAGGTAAAATTAATTAAATTGTGGACAAATGGGAAAGGGAGGCACATAGCAAGGGCCATGAATACAGAACAGGGGCATTTCCTGTAGGGGATTGAATTAGTGATTCTTCCTGGCTTTTTCAAGGTAGCTGATACCTATTTAAGCCAATCCCTGATTTCCATCTCTAGGGAGGTAGGTGGGTGCATTTGTTTAATCTTTTGTATTGGGGTCTGGCCGTTAGCCTTAGCGGAAGTGCCCGTCTCCCACAGTTAGGAGTGTCTTGTCTTCTATGCTGGCTCCTTCCATAGCCCAGCCCTATCTGGCTACCTGTAATATTTTTATTTAACTCAGCTACCTACAACGATAACTTAATCTCACTCATTAGCCATACAGGGCCCACTGGCTTTCCTCCTTGGGAAATGCTTGCTAGGACTGAAAAAGCAGAATGCTTCAGTTCACTTCTGATCACGGGGGATCGTAATCCTAGGATGTGGCCCATAAGAGCCAGCAACCATGTTAGCCTTTTCCATGGGAAAAGGATAAAGCAGTAACCCAAAGGAAAGCTGCGCACTCAGTAACCACTGTCTCACTCGCTTCCTGTGTGCTAAGCACTGCTCCAGGAGCTAGAAACACACGAGTGAGATGAATACTACTGTGGCAGGCAGCCAAGTTAGATAGAAATATTATAGGCAGTCAGACAAGGCCAGGCTCTCGAAGGAGATAATGCAGAGGGCAAGGTATCTAGCAACTATGAGAGGGACAGATGCTCCCCCTGTGGGCCAGAACTAAAGACTAAAGATGAAACAAATGCTGACCTCCTTAAAGATTGGCTTCCAAGACTGATCATCACCCTGAGGGAGCCAGAAGAATCATTAATCCAACTACTACTGGCTGGCTACCTGTTACAGTTCTATTCTACATTCATGCCCACCTGCTACGAGACTGGCTTCCCCATTTGGTCCTGGACTTAATCAATTTTACCTGAGCAATGGTGCTTATAACCTCATTGGTTAACCACAGCTTTGGGCCACCTCATGCCCACCTAAGCAAGTTTCCAATGTTCTCCATCTCCTTAGACCCACCTCACCACATGGTTTTCCTCTATAAAAGTTCCTGGAAGAGACAGCTTCTGGGGGACACCCACTCAGCACCCCCCTCCTATCCCTCTCTTAAATGGGAGCTTTCTTTCCCTCTGTTATGGTTTATGTCTAGTTGTCCCCCCAAAACTTCACGTAATCATGGAGTGGGGACTTCTACTAGAGTTTGAGACATGAGACATGATCACTGGGATTATGTGTTTTAGTACTGATGGGACTAAGGGTCTGAGTCCTTCTGGGATTATGGGTGTGGCCTAAGGTGGATAGGCTGAGGCAGAGAGCCTAAATGTAATATAAAGAGAGACAGAGAAATAGATGTTGGCTATTCCTCTCTGCTCCCCTGGTTGTTTGGTTGCCTCTGTCATCATATTGTTGCTGTGCTGCCACCATGAACTGGATGCTCTCTACTCTGTTCCACTCAACCTTGAGCAGCCGAATATGGACTGAAACCTCCAGCAACTGTGAGCTAAATAAACCTTTCCTTCCTTCATTTTGAGTGTTGGGTATTTGTCCCAGCAACGAGTAAAAGTAACTAAGACAGGGCTGATGAGACGGCTTAGCGGTCTAAAGCGTGTGCGTCGGGAAGCTTAGGCCAAAGCGCAGGGACCGCGGCTCGATCCCAGGCCCCACATGCTGTGCCTCTCCCCACCCCCCAGGGAAGGCTGAGCCGGCCGTAACACAAACAAATATGTAATGTGATTGAAGAAAATAAAATAAACTTTAAAAAAAAAAAAAAAAAGTAACTAAGACACCCTCAATAAATATGTTCTGCTCATTACCTCTATTTGTTCCTAAAATTCATTCTTTGATTTTAGAAAACACAAACTTGTCCCAGGTACCAATGAGGGTACAAGCATCATTGCTCAGGTAAAACTTAATAAGTCCAGGACCAAATGGGAAAGTGAGTCACGTAGCAAGCGGGAGTGAATGCAGAACAGGACTTTATCAGATAGCCATCCGGTAGTAGTCGGATTAATGATTCTTCTGGCCCCCTCAGGATGATGATTAATCTTGGACGTCAGTCTTTAAAGAGGTGAGCATTTGTTCGATCTTTGGTCTTTGGTCCGGCCCACAGCAGGAGCATCCATCCCTCCCATAGCTGCTGGATATCTTGCCTTTTGTATTATCTCCTTTGAGGGCCTGGTCCTGTTTGACTGCCTATAATACTTCTGTCTAATTTAGCTGCCTACAACATGAGTGCCTGCCTGGAAAGCACAAGGACCCGAATTCTATCCCCAGTTACTGCATGCCATGCTGACCCTAAAATTGGACATGGTGCCACAGGCCTATAATCCCAGTGCTGGGAAGGCTGAGACAAGAGGACCACTACAAGTCTGAACTGCATAGTGAGAACCTATATCCAATAAATAAATAGACGAGTATTTAAAAAATAAAAATAGGGCTGGCAGATAGCTCAGCAGACTCACGCGGCTGTTTAGGCAGAGCACAGTGGCTGAGGTTCGATCCTCAGTGTGCTGTACTCGCCCCACCCTCAGGGCCTGCTGACACAGTGGTTGAGACTGGGCATGGTGGCGCACATCTGTGATCCCAGCATTTGGGAGGCTGAACACAGGAGAATCACTAGAGTCTAATCTATATAGTGAGACCCTATAGACCCTGTACCAAATACATACAGTAAAAAAAAAAAAAAAAGCATGTGCTAGTGATGCAGGAAGAAAAAACTGATCTGGGGTGGATGACCTCCAATAGGGAACCTCCAAATGATATAGGTAGGAAAAACCTATCCCAACCTGAAAAGTACCTGGGACGAGTTTGTGTTCTCTAAAACTGAAGAATGGATTTTAGGAACAAATGGAGGTAATGAGCAGAACATATTTATTGAGGGAAAGAAAGCTCCTGTCTGAAAGAGAAGGAGTGGGTCCCGAGTGGGTGTCCCCCAGAAGCTGTCTCTTCCAGGGACTTTTATAGAGGAGAAGATGTGGGAACTTGTTTAGGTAGGTATGAGGTGGGACAAAGACTATGGTCAACCAATGAGATTACAAGCACCATTGCTCAGGTAACATTGATTAAGTCCAGGACCAAATGGGAAAGTAAGTCATGTAGCAAGCGGGCAATAATACCACCTATTGAGCTTGGGCTTGTGACTCTTTCCAGGGTCTTTCAAGGTGGCTGATACGTACATAGAATATCAACCCTTGATGCCCATCCCAAGGGAAGTATGTAGTTGCTTCTGTTTCCTCTTGTCTTGAAATCTGGCCCACGGTGGAGGAGTATCTGTCTCTAGTTGGAAAGTCACCTTGTCGTCCATGTCATCCTTGAGGGCCTGGCCCTATCTAACTGCCTATAACATTTCTAATTCAGCTGCCTACAACACAACCAGTTATCACTTCTGAACAGATCCTTTCTCCCTGCCAGGCTCCTGAGGGGCCAGGAGGCCTTCGCTGAGTTATCAAAAGCAACCTTTTTAACAGAGGGAGCCAGCCACATTTAAATGTGCTGAGGAGATGGGCACAGAGATGAGGATTACATACAGCTCCTCTGAATTAGCTGTGTGCAGGAAAAGCAAACATACTAATGCGGGAGGAATTTCTCTTTCTTTCTTTTTGTATATATTTAGGACAGGGTCTGTAGGGTCTCACTACAGAGATTGGACTCAGTGATTTTCCTGTTTTCAGCCTCCCAAGTGCTGGGATTACAGGCATGTACCACACTCCGAGTCTCAATAGCTCTCCCTGGGGTCTACCTGGGGGCAGGGGGTCGAGGCATGGCAGGCCGGGAATCAAACCCCAGTTGCTGCATCTGCCTAAGCAGGTGCTTTACTCCACAGAGCTATCAGGCTGGCCCTAGGAGGAATTCTTGAGGAGGCATTCTGCATGTACAGTGTATTTTATGTGGGGAGCATTTATAGGGATGTTTTTGCTCCATTGCAGTACAGGAATTGAACCCAGGCCCTCATGCATACGCACGCTACTGCTGAGCTGCACCCCCTCCCCTGTTGCCGGTTCTGAATAACCTGAGGGTAGATGTCTTCATTGTCGTCCCCCCCATTCCAGCCCTTCCCCTTATCTCCCAGAAGCCTTGAGGTGGGATTTATTTATTTATTTATTGTCTTTTTGAGATAAAATATCGCTATGCAGTTCAAGCTGGCCAAGAGCTAGCTTTTGTAGCCCAGGCTGGTCTCAAACTTGCACCGATCCTCCTGCCTCAGCCTCCCAAGTGCTGGGACTACAGGTGTGCACCATCATGCCCGACATGGGATAGAAGAAATAAAAACTAGGCAGGAACAAGACATAGAAATCAAGGTGTAAAAAATTGTACTTCTGTGGGTGTGTCACCTTTACACAAGACTAAGACTATAATACCCAGTTTCTCAGTTTCCATTGCTCAAAAACCGTAAGATTCCCAGATCCCACCTGTAGCATCCCATTTCTCCGAGCACCCGCACTCCGCTCTGAGTGTGTCCTGTAGCTCTGTATAATAAACCCTTCTGCTGCCTGTTACTGATTCATGCTCAAAGTTATTCTCCCGCCATGAGAGTCAGTCGGAAAACCTGCAAACCTATCCTACAAAAAGTGTGGGTGAAGTTCTTGGTTTCAGCTCCAGGGCTTGCCAGACCCAGCCCGGCGACAGTCTGAACCCATGTCTGTACCTGAAGGCTTTCTCCTCCACCACTGCAAGTGCTGTCCAAAGCCACGTGGCTGGAAGTCCGGCTTGGAAGTCCTGGGAAGCCCAGCTGCATCAGTGGACTGTAAGCAGCTAGTGTGCAAACAACCCACCCGCTCACTCCCCAGGGAAGCTAACTGTGAGGTCTGCGTCTGCGCTGAAGGCTCTTCAGCTTCTCCCCAGGGTGATGCCCCAGTGGCCCACCCTTTTAGAATATCCTGGATAAGGGATCTTCATTCTCTTCCCCACCTGCTGCATTTTGAATCTGGATTGTTCCAAAGACTTGACTCAGCCTGTGGCACTGTCGGGGGTCTTTAGAAGGTGGGACCTGGTTGAAGGAGGTGAGGTTATGGGAGTGGCTTAAAGAGGGTGTGGGGGTCTTTTCTTGCTCCCCTTTCTTCCCTCTCTTTTGCTTCCCTGCTGGCAAAATGTAACCGGAATCTGGGTCTATGTCCCAGAAAGTCAAAGATTAAAATGGAAGAAAAGGAGGTGGACAGGAAGAATGGTGGCTGAGAGCGAGATAGCTCCCAGGAATCAAGCGGGGATTCAAAAGTGGGACGTCAAGGGGACTGTGTCTAGGAATTTTTATATCAAAAAATGACCAGGAACCTATAGGAAAACAAGATTCCTTAAACTAGCAATGTTCCTGTGAGGAGCAGAGGCGCAGAGCACGCTTAGGCCTGCAGGTTCCTCTTGGCCTCTATCCCATCTGAGTGCTTTATTAAAGAATAAAGCGAGAAGGAAGAAACTTTTCCAGATGGGAAGCAGTCTGGGCAGCCATGGAAGGCATCGCTCTCCTGCTTGTGACCTCGCTCATTGCATCCCTGACTAAACTGTCTGCCTGGCTCTTAGCTCCTGCTTGGCTGCCCGAGGCTGCCCGTCTCGATTCTGCCTGAGCACAGTGCCTCTAGGTTGCCTGCCCTCTGCTACCAACTCACCTGTCCACAGTAAAAAGTAAGCGCTTGGGGGCCGGCGAGATGGTTCAGTGGTCTAAAGCGCCTGCTTAGGAGGGCTCAGGCAACTGTGGGGACTGCAGTTCGATCCCCGGCACCACATGCTGCGCCAGCGCCACCACCAGGGCAGGCTGAGCCAGCCACAAAATGAATAAAGAAACAAACAAACCCAACAAGCAAACAAATAAATAAATAAATAAATAAAATTTAAAAAAAAAGTAAGCGCTTGGCTCCACTGTGTTCTTACCATGCTATGCTGCCCTACTGCAGGCCCAGGACAGCAGGGTTGAGAACTCAGGACTGAACCCACCCCCACTCTATGTTAGAGATCGAACTCAGGGCTTCATGCACACTAAGCAATGCTGAGTCACTGGGACCCTCATCAGCTTTTTTTTTTTTTTTTTTTTTCTTGAAACAGGATTTCTCTGTGTTGCCACAGCTGGCCCTAAATTCCCAGGCCCTTGCCTGGCTTAGCACCCTGTGTAGCCAGGACTATAGCACATGCCACTGTTGTAGGCAGCTGAATTAGATAGAAATATTATAGGCAGTCAGACAGGGCCAGGCCCTTAAGGAATACATGGAAGACAAGGTGACTTCCCAACTAGAGACAGACACTCCTCCGCAGTGGGCCAGATCTTAAGAGTAAACAAAAGTAACTATATACTTCCTTAAGGGTGGACATCAGGGATTGATATGCTAAATAAGTATCAATCACCTTGAAAGAGCCTGGAAAGTCAGTAGCAGGAAGAGACCTTACTCTCTATCCTTGCCTGCTTGCTACGAGACTTGCCTTCCCACTGGAACCTGATTTTAATCAATTTTACCTGAGCAATGGTGCTTGTAATCTCATTGGTTGACCACAGTTTTGTACCACCTCATACCCACCTAAATGAGTTCCATGTCTTCTCCACAACCTTAGACCCGCCTCACCACATGGTTTTCCTCTATAAAAGTCCCTGGAAGAGACAGCTTCCGGGGGATAACCCACTCGGGACCCCCTCCTGTCCCACTCTCGGACAGGAGCTTTCTTTCCCTCAATAAATATGTTCTGCTGGGCTGGTGAGATGGTTCAGTGGTCTAAAGCGCCTGCTTAGGAAAGCTCAGGCAACTGCAGGGACTGCGGTTCAATCCCCGGCACCACATGCTGCGCCAGCGCCACCACCAGGGCAGGCTGAGCCAGCCACAAAATAAATAAAGAAACAAACACAACAAGCAAACAAATAAATAAATAAATAAAATTTAAAATAAATAAATAAATAAATATGTTCTGCTCATTACCTCCGTTTGTTCCTAAAATCCATTCTTCGGTTTTAGAGAAAACAAACTCGTCCCAGGTACTTTTCAGGTTGGAAGATCAGTTTTCCCTATGTCATTTGGAGGTTCACTATTGGAGGTCATCCACCCCAGATCAGTTTTTTTCTTTCTGCATCACCACCACATTTAGTTTATATTCATATTTTTTCTTTTTTCCTATAGTGGGGGTTAAAGCCAGGGCCTTTGTACTGAGCTACATTCCTAGCCCTTTTTAATTTGAATTGTTTTATTTTGAGACGGGGTCTTACTGTTGCAGTCAGCTAAATTAGATAAAAATATAGGTAGTCAGAGCTAGGTCCTCAAGGAGACAGTATGGAAGACAAGGTGACTTTACAGCTTTGCTAGAGGCAGACACCCCTGCTGTGGGCCAGATCTCAAGACAAAAGAGGAAATAAATGTAGCCACCTACTTCCTTAGGAATGTGCTTCAGGGATTGATATTCTAAATAGGTATCAATCACCTTAAAAGAGCCTAAATGAGTCATTAACCCAACCCCAGTAGGAAGACCCTGTCCCTGTTAATATTCATGCCAGCTTGCTACCTGACTGCTTCCCCATTTGGTATTGGCTTTAATCAATTTTACCTGAGCAATGGTACTTGGAATCTCATTGGTTGACCATAGTTTTGTCCCACCTCATGCCCACCTAAGGGAGTTCCCATGCTCTTCAACACCTTAGACCCACCTTAAACTGCATGGTTTTCCTCTATAAAAGTCCCTGGAAGAGACAGCTTCCTGGGGACGACCCACTTGGGGTCCCCCTCCTGTTCGTCTCTCTCAGACAGGAGCTTTCTTTCCCTCAGTAAATATGTTCTGCTCGTTACCTCCGTTTGTTCCTAAAATTCATTCTTTGGTTTTAGAGAACATGAACTCATCCCAGGTCAAGTTAGAAGATCAGTTTTCCCTGTATCATTTGGAGGTCATCCACCCGAGATCCATTTTTCTCCTGTATTGTTACTAAATTGTGTATTGCCCGGGATGGGCTTGAACCTGAGATCCTTCGGCCTCAGAAATGCAGAGGTCTGAAATTACAGACACACATCCAGCTCTATATTATGCTCTTGTCCCGGGATTGGTTTAAGACTCAAATTAAGGACACAGAAAATATTTGTGTAGTAATTTGAAACCATTAAACTACTGTGTATCGGGGGCTGCAGAGATAGCTCCGTGGCACAAGAGCCTGCCTGGCAAGTGCAAGGTTGTGAGTTCAAACCCCAGGCCCACAAAAATAAATAAATAAATAAATAAATAAACAAACTACTGTGTATTAGAATACACGAAACTAAGCAAGATTAAAAGAAAATGTTTGAAAATGATAACAGTGATGATTTTGTATTTAGAGCGATGGGTAATTAAAAGTCAAAGCAACTATCTTCCAAGTTTTTCTAAAATGACTTTAGAGAAAAAAATAAATTTCATTTAAAGGAGGATTACAATTACGATATATAAATAAACTGATGGTATGTGATAGGTTCTGGCCCTAGTGTGAATTGCTGAATCATTATGGTGGTCATCTAATAGGGCTCAAGCCCTTAAAACAACAGTTTATCTTCCCAGAGACCACTCCTCCTTCTTCTCCAACTCAGCCCAGGGTGCAATTTCCTTTTACCTGTCCCACCACCTCAGAAAGGCCCCAATCAGCTCCTCAGGTATATCTAATAGACATCCTCCTCAAACCCCACCCCTGGCAAAAGGCCATAAAAGCCTCAGCCTCCCTTTGTTCCAATTCAGAGAATTCTTTATCTTCCCAAATTCTCTTCATGTCCTCCAAGATAATAAAGCCCCTTTCCGTTTATAATAAAGCCCCCTTCTATTTTTCCTTCTGCCTGTTTTTCTGCTGTGACACCGTGGAAAATCAATCAGTCTGCATTTGAATTTGGGTGTGTTGGTCCTTAATTATGCTCCCAGCACTCGGAAAGCTGAGGCAGGAAGAACACAAGTCCAAGCCCAGCATGGGCTACTGAGTGAATTCAAGGCCAGCGGGAACTACTAAGCAAGACCCCTCTCTCAAAATAACATTAAAAAAGAAAGTGCTGGGTACATGAGAAACATACTCCAGAGACCCAGCCTTCCAAGGAGTTAGATTTGCTCTAGAATTGTGCTCTACACCAAACATCACGTCAGGAGCAGCCAACTATTCAGCAAAACAGGACACTCTTCACTGGGTAACAGTAGTTCCCCTTTGACAAATGGGTGACTGTGCCTCCTCCCCAGCTCACTAACTCCTCACAATGCCCCTGTGAGGAAGGCCTTGTTATCCTTTCATAAATAATAAAGTTGAGAGAAAGGTGAAATGAATTTTCCACAATGGAAAAAAACAGGGAGTGCCCACACCTGTGAGGTCTAGGCCTCTCTCTCCAAGGTCCAAGATGAGAGAGCCATGCCTGAGTCAGGACCGCATCAGTGAGTCACTGGCTCTCACCGGCTCGTTCTAATCAAGTGCCACAGAGCTGTGCACCCATGGAGACAGGCCTCACAGCAGGTGAAAACAGAGTGGCTGTAGCCAAGGTGGTGGGGTGATGGGCAGCAAGACTGTGATCCCTTGGAACCTACAAGGCAGAGACTCTGCAGACAGAATGGAAAAAAAATCAGCTTGCCCAGCAGTCAGTGACCTTGGTCCATTAGGCTCAGCAAATGCAATTAATTGTAAAGCTCATATGACCTTAAAGGATTAAAAAGGTGCACATTGTTTGTGTTACCCAAGGTCAGAGTTAGCCCTTCAGTCACTCTTCCCAAAAGAGCAATTCTTATACTCCTGTCATTACATATGCTGAGTATAGACAGATGCCATCATTTACAAGTGCAATGTAAACCAGTCTCTGGGAGTCTTTGAATTTGCTTAAAAAAAGAAAGAAAGAAAGAAAACAGTGAAGCACAGTGACAAATGTCTATAATCCCAGCTACTCAGGAGACTGAGGCAGGGGGATTACAAATTCAATAGGCCCAAGCAAGTTTAGAAGACTGATCTGAAAATTAAAAAATGAAAACTCTAGAGTTGTGACACAGTGGTAAAGCATCCCTATGCTCCAACCCCAGAAATGAAAATAAAACAACAAGAGTATCAAAGTACATGACAAAGAAAACGTAAATGATAAATAACTTTCCTACGCACAAAGCCCATCTGGATATATATAACCAGATTGATTTGAAGAAAATACATGCAGAAGTATTATTTCTGAATTGAAGTGAAACGAGAAATCTGTTATGTACTACAATGGAACATTATTTGGCCTTAAAAAGGAAGGGGATTCTGAACTGTGCTTCGACATGGAGAAGTGTGGAGGACACGGTGCTCACAGAAGTAAAATAGGCCAGATACAAACGGGTGCGTGTTGTAAACTCCCGCTGACACAAGTCCTCTAGAGAAGTCAAATCCATACAGGCAGAAAGTAGGACGCTGCGTGCTTTACTCAGGGGAAATCAGGCGTTAGTGCTTCGTGGGGCCAGAGCATCTGTTTGGGAAGATGACAGCTTCTCCATATGGACTGCAGTGGCTGTTGTTCAACAACGTGACAGCCACCACAGCCACTACAGCCACTGTGGGGCGCCACCCTGACAAACTCACCAAGTCTCCCGGTCTCCATCCCCATAAAAACAATCAGTGGACAGGCCTGGGGATTGAATGTTCAGCATGTGAGCTGTGGGGGGCCCACTCAAGCCACAGCCTGGACGCACCATGCTGTCCTCCCACAGATAGTGTCATTTCTTTTACCATGTCACCAAGATGTGGTGTTGTGAGTTTTTACTGTGGATGCTTTGTTTCATTTTGAACCCTGAACTACGTTCCCAGTGTTTGTTTGTTTATCTGTTCGTGACAAGAGCTCACTAAATCATGATCCTGCCCTCGCCTCCCGAGGAGCTGGGATCACAGGTGTGCACCAACTCCCCTAGCTCGGTACTAATTTGCAAGAGCACTTTTGTCATAGTGCTTCCAAAAATGTACTAATCTTCTCTGGCCTCTCTCTTCTGTTCTGCTGGTCTACGTGCCTATCCACGCACTGCCTAATCCACAAGATCTTATTCTAAGACCTTAATCATTGTAGCTTTATAAATCTGGATAGATAGTAGAATAAGCCCCACCCATACCCCACACTACCACGTACTTTTTCTTTCCTATTTTCATCATTTGCTCTTCTCTATGAATTTGAAATCGACTCTCCCATTCTCAAAAGTGTCTCTGCTAGGTGGATGAGGTGGTGCATATTATAATCCCAGCCCCTGGAAGACTGAGGCAGGAAGATTACCATGTGGTTAGGGTAGCCTGTGCTACGTGGCAAGACCCTGTGTAAAGAAAAAAAAAAAACAGGGGCTAGGGAGATAGCTCTATAGCACAAGTGCCTGCCTGGCAAGTGCAAGGTCATGAGTTTGAACCCCAGTCCCACAAAAATAAATAAATAAATAAATAACAAATAAAAAACAGAATACAAATCTTTGCTGTATGAACTAGAGTTACCATGATATAGAGATTAGCTATCTTCCTTACAGTATTGAAGTTTCTATTCAAGATAATGAGTAATTCTGCATTAATTTAGTCAGGTAGGGACCGGCGAGATGGTTCAGTGGTCTAAAGCGCCTGCTTAGGAGGGCTCAGGCAACTGCGGGGACCGCAGTTCGATCCCCCGCACCACATGCTGCGCCAGCGCCACCACCAGGGCAGGCTGAGCCAGCCACAAAATGAATAAATAAAGAAACAAACAAACACAACAAGCAAACAAATAAATAAATAAATAAAATTAAAAAAAAATATTTAGTCAGGTAGCCACCCAATTTTTTTTTAACAGTGTTATCATTTTCTCTTTAAAGATCCTGCAATCCTTTGTAATATTTATTCCTAGGAATAGTTTTTGTTACTATAGAAAATACTTTTATAGCTAGGTGTGGTGGCACATGCCTGTAATCCCAGCACTTGGGAGGCTGAGGCAGGAGGATCAGTGCAAGTTCGAGACCAGCCTGGGTTACAAAAGTGAACTCAAGGCTAGCCTGAACTGCACAGCGAGATCCTATCTCAAAAAGACCAAAAAGAAAGAAAGAAAATACTTCTGTGCATTAATTTTAATTCTTTGTTACTGTCCATGAAATCTTTGTTGATCTATCCAAAGACTTTAATAAACTGTTACTAGCACTAATATTTAGATTTTTAAAAATTTTCTATTTAGATAATTATACTATTAACAATTAAGTAGCATTTTTTCTCTGATTTTATTCTTCTCCCTGTCCTTTTCCTGTTTCTTCTCTGTCCGTCTCTCTCTGTCTCCGTATCTTCCTGTCTCTCTCTTCCTCTTTCTCTGAAGATCAAATCCAGGGCCTTGCACTTGCTAAGCAAGCACTCTACCCAGGAGCTGCTCTTCTAACCCAAAAGTATTTTTTTCTTGTTGAGGCTTTGTGGTGTTGAAGAGAAACTACTAGCTGGCAACTTAGTTTTTCTTTTTCTCTTCTCTCTTTTTTTAATGTATTTAGTATGGGGTTTACAGGATCTCACTACACAGATCGGACCTGTAGTGATCCTACTGTTTTGTGTGTGTGTGTGTGTGTGTGTGTGTGTGTGTGTGTGACCGGAGTTTGAACTCACAACCTTGCACTTGCCAGGCGGTCTGGGCTATCTCCCCAGCCCTGTGATCCTTCTGTTAGCAGCCTCCCAAGCACTGAGATTACAGGCATGCACCACCAATCCCAATCTCAATCGCCATCTAAGTGCACCCCGGGCGCAGGCTGGCACAGCATGCTGGGGATCAAACCAGGTCTCTGCATCTGCCTAAGCAGGGGCTTTAGTCAGCTGAGCTATCTGGCTGGCTCTGGTAGCTTAGTTTCATTCCTGATTTT
>PVKN010020688.1:0-15838 GCA_004027915.1 Capromys pilorides
AAAATGAAAAAAAAAAAAAAAAAAAATGTACAGACTTCATTCCTAGTCCAACAGCAGGCAGAAACACAAAATGACACCCAGGATTTGGAAGTATATTTTTTTTTATGTAGATACACCGATGGGTATCATTCCAAAAATATTAGGCCCAGGGGCTGGGGAGATAGCTCAGTAGAATAAGCACTGCCTGGCAAGCACAAGCCCCTGAGTTCAATCCCCAGTTCTGCCGGAAAAAAAAAAAAAAAGAAAAGAAAAGCTCAACCAAAAATATTAGGCCCCAGAAGCTTAGGGAGGGCACTTTTTAAGGGCTCTGGAAGGGGAAGTTTAAAGGTAGAGTACTTGGCTATCTTTGATTTGTTCTTATAGTATGCATCACAGTGAACAGCCATTTCAAAGCAAAGGTTACAGGAACTGGAACTGGAACTGTTACCCGGTCACCTAACAAACTGAAATATGCTCGCTGGGGATAGAGATTTGCTGCTATACTAGTTTTTGTAAAAACAGTGTAAAGGAAGCTTAAATGTTTTAGGTAATAATTTTGAGGTCACTTATATAAAAAACAAACTTTTCTAATTACCAGAAGTATTGATGAAATTTAGTTCCAAACATATTAACTCCTCTGATTGAACTTATGATCAAGTACAATGACAACGAAAAGAGCTTACTTTCAGACAAATAAAAGGAGATTAAGTCTAGATTAACTAGTACTATATATGCTACTCCTGAATAATGCAGTGTTTTATGTTCTACTTTAGATTTCTATTTCTAGTCTGATATAGTGTTATCATACGAATATCTTATATAAAGAGCACACTTACCTGATGTCCGATTTTCTTCAGACTGTTTCAAACTCAACTGCTTTTCTCTACTATTGGTTAAATACTTTCTTGAGGGATCTGTCATAGCCTTGTTATTCCTATAATTTTAAATAATAATCTTACATCACTGAAGAGATATTAAAAATCAGCAGGATAACTTATAAAGTGGAAGTCAGCTAATCTCTGTAATACTCTCTGTAATACTTCCATAAAGTGCTTATGAATAAAATAGTCATGGTGGGCCAGGGAGATAGCTTAGGGGCACAAGAGCCTGCCTGGCAATTGCAAGGTCCTGAGTTTGATCCCCGATTCCGCCAAAAAAAAGAGTCATGTTGACAGAAAAACTATGGTATGAGGCCGGCCAGATAGTTCAGTGGATTAAGCACCTGCTTAGGCAGACACAGGGACTAGGGTTTGACACTCAGCATGCATGCTGGCCCTACCCCTGGGGTGCTCTGAGACCTCACTGAGACTGGGCATGGTGGCACACACCTATAATCCCAGAGCTTCGGAGGCTAAAAATATGAGGATCACTATGAATCTGATCTGTGTACTGAGACCCTATACTAAATACATAAAAAGAACCACTCAGAAATGAAATGATCTTATTAGGAATTAAATGCCCTTTAAAATATAATATATATGGGTTGATACTCCTTATTCAGAATGTTTGGGATTAGAAGTGTTCTACATTTGGAATGCTGGCACATGTATCTAAGGGATAGAAACAAAGTTCTAAACACAAGATTGAAATAACCCTTGTACACAGAGCTTGTTTCATAAAATATCTTTAGTGTACCAGTGTTTTGTATGCTACCTGTCATGGGGTCAGATGTGAAACATGAGAATCATGTCAGAACTCAGTAATTTGTGCCTTTTATCAAATTTAGATATTATGGGGCTCTACTTCAAAGATGAGTGTTTTTCACCAAGAGGTATAGTAAAAAAACAATTAAACCTGATACCACTGCTACTACCTAGTCATTTGGGGCTTTTCATGCTGATAGATCAACAGGCAAAGAAAGGAGCTACCACACTAGCAGCAGGAGTAATCATTATAAGGAGGCTGCTGCTATACAATGAAAACAGGGAGTAACTGGAATAACGGAGATTCACTTGGGAACCTCCTAGTGCTCTCACGCTCATCCAACATGGCTGTCACATGGTTTTAACTGGCTTAGCTCAACAGTGGCCTGACTATTACCAGAGATTCAGAGCTCCCAAGCATTAAGACTTCAGGGCCTGCCAAACAGCTCAGCAGATTAAAGCACCTGCAAGCAGGAGCAGGTGCGGGGATTTGATCCCCAGGCCGGCACCTGGGGTGCACTGAGACACGGCATGAACCAGTAATCCCAGCTCTTGGGAGGCTGTAAATAAGCAGATCACTACGAATCTGATCTAGTAGTGAGACCCTGAACACCCTGTAGACCCTCCTCTCCCCCCAAAAAAGCATTAAGAGTTTAGACCAGGCAAACCACCAAGACGGAAAGTGTTGGTAGAGGACGCAGGGAATACAGAAAGATATGGGAGGGGGTAAGGGGGGATAATATCAGTTATAGCCTCAAGGCCTTGTGCAGCAATGTGCTCTATCTCAGCTCACTAAGGTCTTCTTTTGTAAGATTCTCCCCCTGAAGCTAGAAGTATCCATGTGAGGAACTTATGGCAAAACGGAATGCTCCTAACGAGAAGAACTGCCTCTTTTTTGTATTAAAAATCAAAACCTGGGCCTTATACATGCTAGGCACATAGTCTACCACCAGCCTATACACCCAGACCAAAAAGGTTCTTCTGCTGCTTGTTTTTGGTGGTAGAGCTGATTGAAGGCAGGGTCTTGTATATATACTATGACACATTTATATAAGTTAAGCATGAGCTTTCAGAGCTACAATCCCTATAGTATCACATTTTTAGTGGACCATGTTGACGTTCCATCCGAGCCCCTCAGAACCTTTTACATTTTTGTATCACCTGATTGTTTCCAACACGTTTCAACAATCATAACCTGCAGTGATTCAGAAAACTGCATGTGAACTACTTAAGATTTTGTCCACTAGAACGGAAACAAAAAACCATAGGACACCTGTTGGCCAAAAATTGCCCAATGTAGCAATAAGAGGTAAACTCTAGAGACTCCTGCCGGGTCAAGAGATCTCTTGATCACATCCTTGCTTGGCTATCTCTCCTTCTCTGTCTTCCAACCGTGGTAGTAGCATATGATTTTTAGTATAATAGCTTTCATAACAGAAAAGGAACAGCATCTTTGACCAGCTGATTTGAGGCACAACTCTCAAAATCATTTTTGAAAATCTAGGACCTATCTTTACAGCTTTCCTAATGATTCTGTAAGCCACTAAATACTGTGTGCTAAAACCTTTGTGCTTCAACTAACTTCATTTGCTCCTCTAAACTTAAGACATTGAATATAAATTTTGTTTCTAAAAGTGGGATGTTAGCCTAACAAACATTATCTTAAAAGGATAGGAGGAGGGGCCAGGGAGATAGCTCAGGAGCACAAGTGCCTGCCTGGCAACTGCAAGGTCCTGAGTTGGATCCCCAATTCTGCAAAAAAAAAAAAAAAAGGGTAGGAGGCAACGATATGGATAAACGTTATAGATTAGAAAACTGGTAACCATTTCAATGCTTCAGCAAAATACCTGATAAAAACTGCCATCCGTAATATCTTGGAAGACAGATTTCATCCTCACTAAAAACTACAGTTCTAAGGACAGAAATAAAGGCAATTTGTCTGGGTTACTGTTTTGTATTTAATAGTCCTACTCAAGACAAATTCAAGCTAGAGCTAGCCAGCTTGCAATCTGGTATGAAAGGAACATAGCTTTCTGTACCAGAGGCCTGGAATCAAAACTGCCCAGTAACGTGAGACTACAGAGGATAAAAAATTCCAATCTTTTCTGATTCTAAAATTGAGAAAGAAGGGCTGGGGAGATAGCTCCAAGGCACAAGTGCTTGCCTGGCAAGTGCAAGGTCGTGAGTTTGAACCCTGATCCCACCTAAATAAATAAATAAATAAATAAAATTGAGAAAGAGTGGGCTTTCAGGTTAGTGCAGAGGTTGAAGCGCCCATGTGGCCAATCCCTGTCAGGCACAGGGGTTCAATCTCCACATCCACACTTAAGGAAACAAGAGCCAACGAAAAAAGAGAAAAATATCAGAGAAACCTTTATTGAAAAAAATGTAACATTAAGCTAAACGTGGTGAAAGGGATAATGAAACATTCTCTGCTATTTTGTGTAAATAAATCTAAAAGAATTCTCAAATATAAGTTTATTAAAAATGAACCAAAACCAAAAAATATTAGCCTCATTTCTTTCTCAAGCCCTAAAAAGGGTATTTTATGTTTAAGTAAATTTACAAATTTTTAAAACTTCTAGACATAGGCCAACATGAATTAGCATACAAAAGCTATATGGCTCCGAGGAAAGTCTTCAAAATTTACTTCTCGTTGGCATTCAAATAGAGAAGGAGCTGGCATGGTGGCGCACACCTGTAATCTCAGCACTTGGGAGGCTGAGGCAGGAGGACTGGCGTGCGTTCAAGACCCACCTGGGCTACAAAAGTGAGCTTGAGGCCACCCTGAACTGCAGAGCAAGACCTCGTCTCAAAAAGACAAAAAAAAAAAGAGAAGGAAAACCTAACAGAAAGCAAGGTCAGTCACATGGAATACATTAAGCAAGCGGGTTTCTTCTAGAGGCAGAATCAGACTGCTAGTGGGGCTAACCATGAACTTATTCCACTGTCTTCACTGTCACAATGTCTCACAAAATTGTATTGCTACTATGAACAGAGACTCTTCTAGTTTTCTATTCTTGTCTCTTCTAAACAGAACTTTTTACTATGGTTACCTAGTCCCTATTACAGCAACGTGTGCATGACAATGGGATTGGAAAATGCAAATTAACTTGCATCTAATTTTCAGGTACCAGACCATGAGGGGAACAGCCAAGGCACAGTTGGACTTTATGGAGACTAGATATCAACCAGGGATCCTAGTCCCTGAGCTGTGTACAATGTTTACAAGACTTGGAGTTTGTCCCTATTAGGATGAGAGTAAGGCTATATATATACTACGAACCACTGACAGCACTATTACAGTTATTCTCTTTTGTTAAAGAAATTCTCTCTCTCCTTCTCCCTCTCCCTTTCTTACCAAAATACTTTAAATGCTGCTCTGCTATCTTTGGAATTCTCACCAGATGAACACTCCTGCAGTATTTCCTAGTGGCTGTGACCATCAGAAGAAATACTAATATAGTGCCATATGGGTACTTAAAGCAACTTACGATGATGAATCATTTTCTTTAGGGTAATCTTCATTAAGCTCTGAGCCAGATGACAGCATTCTTTTCCTCTTTTCAGTGCTACACAGAAAAATATTTTTTTTCAAAAGTCATAATTCATATGCCATTCAAAATTATAAGTCAATTATAACTCAAGAACAAGAAATGTGACTGTTTTCTAACTCTCTATATCCCATTTAAATTAATATGCTATGCAACTGCAGGCTCAAGATGTGCCACCGATACAAACTACTTAAAATACATGAAATCACCTATAACAGTTACTATATATACTTCTTTTTTTCTTCCTTAATTTTTTTTCTTTTTTTTAATGTATTTGGTATGCTCAGATTCATAGTGATCCTCCTGTTTTTAGCCTTCCCAGCACTGGCATTACAGGTGTGCCTGGGGGTGGGGCTGGCACAGCACATGGTGCCAGGGATCGAACCCCAGGTCCCTGCATTTTCCTAAGCAGGCACTTAGTCTGCTGAGCTATCTTTCTGGCCCTCTTCCTCAAATTTCTAAAAGGCCTAAAAGACATCTACTTGAATGACAAAGTAAGAAACATTTTTCCTACCGGTTTTCTAATAACCCTGATCTAAGAGGTGTTGATGTAGCTGTCAAGGAAGGAATTGTTCGGGTGACAGTTATTCCACTTCCTGCTACAGTCTTAATGGATCCTCTACCTGGATTACCAAGAACTTTTCGAAATGGAGTATCATCTTTAGTTTCCAAACTTCCTCTTTTTGAAGAGACCTGAAAGAATAAAGTTTGCAATAGTTAAATCTTCAAACTAATTGCAACCCAGGCCTCTCACATGCTAGCCGAGTGCTCTACCACTGAGTTATATTCTAGCTCATTCATATATACATATATGTATATACACACACACACAAACACACACACGCGCGCGCATATATTTGGCCTTAAGAGATAGGGTTTCAACATGTAATTCATGCTGGCCTTGAACTCACTGTGTGGATCAGGCTATTCTCAAACTCATAGCAATTCTGCCTTTGCTTTCCAAGTATTGAGATTACATGCATGCATATATACCTATCTCTCTCTCTATATATATACATCTGTCTGTGCCTTTTTGAGAGGATTTCACTATGCAGTCCAGGCTGATTTTAAACAATGATCTCTCCTGCCTCAGCCTCTCGAGTGCTGGGATTAAATGTGTACGCTACCATGCCTAGATATAATACATTATTTTCGAAAGCAGATCAGAGGATTCAAAGCCATAACCAAGTATGAAAAATTGAACTTAACACTTGCTTTCCTGTAGTATTCTCAGAAATTTAAAAATCCCATAGCAGTTAGAGACTGCAAACATTTTATTTTATTTTATTTAAATTTTATTTTATTTATTTGTTTGCTTGTTGTGTTTGTTTCTTTATTTTATTTATTTTGTGCCTGGCTCAGCCTGGCCTGGTGGTGGGGGCTGGCGCAGCATGTGGTGCCGGGGATCGAACCGCAGTCCCTGCAGTTGCCTGAGCTTTCCTAAGCAGGCGCTTTAGACCATTGAACCATCTCGCCGGCCCTGCAAACATTTTATTTTGAGTAATTTTTTTAAAAGACATAATTCTAATGAGCAACATTATATCTGAGGAAAATACAATGTTAAACAGTAACAAAGGCTGTAATTCAACATATATATATATGTATATACATATACACATATATATATACACATATATATATATTTTTGTTTTGTTTTGCTTTGTTTTGGGGGGATACTGGCCCCTACAATATGTCTAACACCAGGTGTGGTTATACACACCTATAATCCTAGCAGCCTGGAGGCTGAGGCAAGAGGATCACTGTGGGTTAGAGGCCAGTCTAGGCTATGTGATTTTAAAACCAGCCTGAATTACATGGGGAGACCTGATGGAGACCACTACCAAGTGGCTATGAGCAGGATTTAAAATTAACCAATTAGGGCCAGCAAGATGGTTCAGTGGTCTAAAGCGCCTGCTTAGGAAAGCTCAGGCAACTGCAGGGACTGCGGTTCGATCCCCGGCACCACATGCTGCGCCAGCCCCCACCACCAGGGCAGGCTGAGACAGCCAAAAAATAAATAAAAATAAAGAAACAAACAAACACAACAAGCAAACAAATAAATAAATAAAATTTTAAAAAATAATAAATAAATAAATAAATAAAATTAACCAATTAGCTTTCCATGTTTACTTTAGAGTGTCTAAGGCCTAGACCCTTTGTCTAGAGATGGGCAGTGGATTCATAATAAGTGAACCTTTATGAATCACTGGTCGTGGCTGAGGTCTACAGTGGCCTGTAAAGCTATAATACCTCAAAGAACAAGATAAGGCCACAACTGATGTTCTTTGCCTCTAATCTCAATTAACTAAAAGGAGACAATACCTACCCGCTCAACATTCCTACAAGTGTCAACCTAAAGATAAGGTCGTTCTCCTGACTGACATAATTTACTACTTGGGGAAGTATCACGCAAGATCCTGCTATACTCTGCCCAGATTGCTAAATTTTTCTTTTAGCAATTTAGCAGTCCTTTTCTTAAGGACTTTTCTTCTGTATCCCCCTCTGTTTGAAAACCAAATAAATACAAGCTGCCCAGAGTTGTCTTAGCTCCCAGAGAATCTCAAATACTGTCCTAGAGTCCTAAAATCTTATCACTTATCTCTTTTATATTTATTATTTTGTAGTACCAGGGATTGAACTCAGGACCCTGCACTTGCCAGGTAAGCACTTATTCTACTGAGCTATCTCCCCAGCCCTCTTATCTCTTTTATTTAAGCCTTCACCATGTACTCATTTGGGAGATTGTTGGTCTGAACAAACTGCAGTAACTAAGGATAACGTGAACCTGTTAGGAAAAAAAATTTAATGTTAGAGACCCTGTCTCAAAAAAATCAAAAATGAAACGAGGTATGGTAGTATATATGCCTGTAATTCCAACATGTGGGAAGCTGAGGCAAGACTGGTGTGAGTTTGAGATCGGTTTGGGCAACTTAATAAGATTCAAATAAAAAGGATTGGGAACAAATTTCAATGGCTTGCATAGTACTGCCCCTATCTAAAAGTTACGTTGTTCTCTATGGAACAGAACATATATCCAACTATTTATTATATCTTATTTAGAAAATTAAAGCACTTTAATCTGGATGAATGGTTTAAAAAGTAAACTTTCTTTCTTTATTTGGTACTGGACTCAAACATAAGACTTTCTGCTTGCCAGAAGCACTTGTGCCCTGAGCTATATTCCCCGATTTGCTTGTTTTTAAATTGGTATAATTTTCAAACTTAAAGGTTGGGGATATAGTAAAATGGTGGAGAGCTTGCCTATCATGCACAAGGCCCTGTGTTTTAACTCTGGTGTTGAAAACATGGAATTATTGCTCATAAATATGATACTAAAAAGCTACTGGTTGTGTACATGCCTGTAATCCTAACAGAACTCAGGAAGCTGAGGTAGGAGAATTGCTACAAGTTCAAAGCCATCCTGGGCTGTACAATGAGTAGAGGACCAGTCTGAACTACACAGGGAGACCCTGTCTCAAACCAAAAAAGAAAAAAAGAAAAAAAATTGCCACAGATTGAGAAGTTTCACCATCACCCCATCTACTCAGTTCTTCTACTCCTATTTTCCTACTTTATACACTAAACTTTTTCTGTACAGAAATCAAGACTGATCCTTAAAATTCATAATACCATCTACAGTTTTTATTTAATGCTAGTTACAGTCACTAGCATTTATACATTTCCATTAGTGGGAATTACTTCTGCAGGTACACAGTTTTACCTGCTATATATGTTAATATTTATACATTTAAATAAAATTTTAACATTTTAAATTTCTACCTACAATTGTCTGAATCTCAAAATAATTGTGCTGGGTAAAAGAAGCCTGATTCTCTCTTCTCTCAGAAAACATACACAGATTTCAAGTGTATAAAACTCAAAAAGACTGGGCATGTTGGCACACAACCATTAAGTCATTAATTCCAACACTTGGGAGGCTGAAGCAGGAAGACTGCTGTGAGCTGGGAGCCCTACCTTCCCTTGTAAAACATTTAAAATGAGACATAAGGACTGCTAAATTGCAGTAAGATTTATTGGTGTACAGCAAATCTCACAACTGGCTGAATCACATACATGAAAGAAAAACTTTAAAAAATGTGTCATAAATATACAACAACTCCCTATAATGAATGTAAACATTATGTACTATAAGCACGTACTAATAAAATACATTTATAAAATAACAGGGCTGGGCAGATAGCTCAATAGAATAAGTGCCTGCATGGCAAGCTCAGGATTCTGAGTTCAATCCCTGGTTATCTCCCAACACACACACACACACACACACACACACACACACACACACACACAAATAAGAACAACCAGGCATAGCAGTAATACTGTAGTCCCAGCAATCAGAGGCTGAGGCAGTAAGAGTACCACCAACTCAAGACCAGCCTGGCCTACATAGCAAAGCACTGTTTCAGAAAAACACAGATAGAAGGATAAACAGACAGTAAAACTAGAACAGCAAATGGAACATCTCAACCAAAAAAAGTGTAAAAGTAAAGTTCAAGCTGGGTTTGGTGGCAAAGGCCTATAATCCTAGCACTTGAGAGAGGTTAAGGCAAGAGGTTTGCCACAAATTTGAGGCCAGCCTGTGTATACAGCAAGACATTATCTCAAGAAACAAAACAAAATCAAACCCCAACAACAACTAAGCAACCAGACCAAGTTTATAAGAAAACTGACCTAAAACGTATAAAGATATACACTTGTAGGGGTGTTAGCAGGTGGTATAATATAAACTGAGCTAAACACTTTCACATGTGCTATCTCATAAATGTTTTTTTCCTCTTACAGTACCAGGGATTGAACTCAGGACCTTGCGCTTGCCAGGCAGGCACTTATTCTACTGAGCTATTTCTCTGGCTCATAACAACTATTAACACATTACTGCTGTCTCAGTTTTACAGGTGGGGACCAAGACTCACGACATTTAACCAATTTCTCCATCAATCCATAGCTAGTGGCAAAACTACACTTGAACTCATACTTAACTCCAGAGCCACGCTTTTAAAAACTAGTGTACTGTGATTCATAATGCTGACTATGAGATGCTAAGCAAAAGCTGTGCAGTAAAATTCTAAGAGATGTGAAAAACCACACAAATATTCATGAAAATTGTTCAAAAGATCAAGAAAAGCCAAAATGATAAATCTCAGCTATGTAGAAAATACACTTGTGACAATGTCAGAAATATCAGAAATATTAAAATTCATAGGCTGAATGTACTCTCTGCAACTACCTGGTATACTTGTCCATAACTTAACTTTTTTTTTTAAAGCTAAAATCATTTAAACAAACATACCTGATTATCTGAGTAAGAAAGCTGCCTGTTGGTTTCCTTCTGTGAGGGTCTGCTACCCAGAACAGCTCCAAAACTACCAGAACCCTGGGAAGGTTTCATGGCTAGTGACCAAAATAACAGACAGACAAAACAAAAAGTAAATCACTGATTTTAAGACATCTGGAAAAAGATAACCAAGTTTTTCTGATAGAATGTACATCTCTACAACACATATTAATAAAAATATAGAGCTAAAATTCTCTTTTGTAAATAACAAAAGATATAATTGATAAAATTGACAAAACAAAAGGAAATGCCAAAAATTCTATACAATAATCAGCAATTAGCACTACAATATAGAGCTAGTCAATATGCATTCAGAGCAGTGATGGCAAACCTTTTAAAACTTCTAGGGTTGGAGCTAATAATTCAGTGGCACGGTATCTATCTGTCCAGCAAGTGCAAGGTCCTGAGTTCAATTCTCAGTACCAAAAAGTAAAACAAAACTTTCAATCAAAGAAATGAGTCCACTGAAGCATGTGTGTCACAGGTTTGGCCGCTCTGTTCTAGAAAATGAACACCAACACGTGATGCCAAAAAAACATGTCAAAAGAAATGACAGGTACTCCTCCAACATATACTCCGAAGTATCCATCAGAAGTCAATGTACACCAATGACAAGATAAAGATGTATTGAAACATGACGTGATACCCTACAAATGTACCATTTTTGTGCTTTTGTATCAGTTAAAAATAAAGTTAGCCCTGAGATGTAGCTCAGTGGTACAGCGCTTGCCTTATAAGTGCATGGTCCTGAGTTTGATTATACACACAAACACACACACAATAAGTTTAGTTAAAAATTTTAGTTTTATTATGCAGAATAAAAGCATTTCATTTCAAAGAAATTCATGCTATCTTAAAATAATTCAAGATACTGCGTACATATGAATTTGTACGTTGTTCAAAAAGTATTTTAATTTAGTTCGTAAATTTCCGACTGATGATCATTTGGGAAATTTAGTTTTTCAAAATTGCAAATAATGTTAACATTTTCTTCACTTTATCTTTTTGTATTAATGGGATGACTTTTGTAGAAAAAATTCCTTATTACATTGCCTTTTTCCTATCAATTTATAAAATAAGTCTTCATACATCAATGATAGCAATTATTACTGTGATATCTTTCTTCCTCCCCTACCACAGACACTGACTAGATTTTTTACAGTCTAAGTTAACCATCTTCTACTGATTTTAGGTTGGTTTGTTTTTCTTTCTTTCCTTTCTTTTTTTTTGGTCTCTTCAGAGACAGGGTTTCAGTTCAGGCTGGCCTTGGACTTACTAGGTAACCCAGACACACAGCATTCCTCTTCCTCCTCCTCAGCCTCCCAAGTGCTAGGATGATAGGCATGTATCACACAGCCAGCAGGTTTGGTTTGTTTCTAAAGGGTGTAGGGATGGCACCTAGGGTCTCATGCACTCTAGGTAAGTACTCTAGCTAAGCTATATATTCCAGTCCTGCATTAGATTTTATGTACACTTCAAAAGGTTTTTTCCATTGAGAATATAATGAAATCCACTCTCTTTTAAAAATTATCACTTTTTACATATAAATTTTTGGGGTCAGGGATATAGCTTAGTGGCACAACACCTAACTGGCAAGCACAAGTTCTTGAGTTCAATTCCTGGTCCCTCCCCCACAAAAAAGTGAAGGAAAAAAAAAAAAAAAAAAAAAACCCAAAAAAAAAAAAAAAAAATTTTAAAAAAAAATAATTTTAAAAAAAGGAAAAAATAACCAATTTTCGATACCTTATTAATGGGTAAAAAAATTATTTTATCAAAAAAAAAAAAAAAAAAAAAAAAAAAAAAAAAAAAAAAAAAAACCCCAAAAACAAAATATAAATCTTTGTGCTAAAATTATTTTGATGAAAGGAGAAAATTACCCAATTTCAGTATCTTCTTAAATGGTTAGCTAGCTGTTTTATCTATAAAGAACACTATTGGCTAGGGAGATAGCTCCATGGCACAAGTGCCTGCCTGGCAAGTGCAAGGTCATGAGTTCAAACCCTGGTCCAGGCAAAAAAAAAAAAAAAAAAGAACACTATTAAGTGCCTGCTGCCAAGCTCAAGGTCCCAAGTTGGATCCCCAGTACTGCAAAAAAAAGAATACTATCAAATGTTGTCTTTTTTCCCAACTAATTTGAGTGTTGACCCTAAATGTTAAATACCTTCTATTTTTCAAAGTATATTTACATTGATCATCTTTCTCTAGTTCCTGCAAAATTACTATCCCTTTTGGGCAGCTAGACAACTAAACATAAAAAACTAAAATGACTTGCCTAAGAGCAAACAATGAGTTAGTGTTAAAGACAGAACTTGATAATACCAATGACTTGCTGAGTACCTACTATGTGCCAGTCAGGCCTTACATTCTTTTTTTTTTTTTTTGGCAGGACCAGGGTTTAAACTCGTGATCTTGCACTTGCCAGGCAGGCACTTGTGCCAAGGAGCTATCTCCCCAGCCCCAGGCCTTACATTCTTCAAAAAGCTTTGAAGTTAAGATGAGATAGTCTTCATTTCAGAGATGAGGAAATTAAAATTTAGTTAGGTGATTGGCCCAAAATGACACAGTAAATAACAAGCAGAGGTAGGATTAAAATTCAAACTTTAAGTGACCAGGGATACAGCTCAGTAGCACAGTGCCTGCCTAATAAGCATATGGTACCGAGTTCAATTCCCAGTACCATAAACAAACAAACAAACCTGTTTAGGACCAAAGTACGTAGCTGTTCACTATAGCATGTTGCTTAAGCTTGGCTTCCCAGTTTACTATGCAGTCCTTCTCAAATGCATTATAGATTTGCTTTATCAAAAAAAAAACAAAAAACAAACAAAAAAAAAAACCCAACTTTTTTTTTACATCAATCCTTAGTACTGTGATGTAATCAATTAACAGGTATAATGGAATAATACAAATACAGAAATATAGTTCCTAAAATATTGTGAGAATTTTAAGTAGCACTATACTCAATTTGATTCTAAAACTTAATTTAGCAAACTGACACAGTTCAGATTTGGTGGCATAAGCATATGAGTAGGTTTTAAGTGGCAAACAACCACATCAAAACCTTTTTCTAAGGAGAATAATATGCCAAATACAGGCATCAACTAAATACAAAAAGTATGTCTGGGTAAGACTTCCAGAGCTATACAAATGTGGCAAGAGCAGGCATCCTAGTCTTGTTACTGATCTTAAAAGAAAAAATGCTAGTTTTAGCCACGTGTGCTGGCACATGCCTGCAATATCAGCACTCGGGAGGCTGAGGCAGTAAAATCATTCTGAGTTCAAGACTAGCCTGGGCTACAAAATTAAGCTAAAGGCCAGCCTGAACTACACAGTGAGACCCTGTCTCAAAAAGACACACACACAAAAAACCCTAGTTTCTTATTGTTGAATATCACATTAGTTGTGTGGGTTTTTCATATATGATCTTTATTTACACTAAAGTGGTTTCCTGCTACTCTGAATTTGTTGAATGTTTTCATCATAAAGGGAGATGATAATCAAATGCTCTCCCTGTACCAACTGATTATCAGGCAGCTTTTTTTCCTTTATTCTGCCAATGAATGTATTAAATTGACTTACATATCTGAACCATCCTTGCATTCTAGGAATAAATTTTTAGTCATACAATTCTTACTGTGCTACTGAAATGAGCTCTAGTAGTATTTTGTTGAGGATTTTGGCATTGTTATTCATTAAGATTAATGGTCTGTAACCTAGTCATAATTTTTAAACTCTGCTCATTTCAGACTTTGGCATGGTAAGTGCTCACCTGTATGAAGTCTGTTTTGATGGACTGCATCTAGAAACAACCTCATTTCTTCTGCATCCTTACTTGGTACTTTGTCAATGGACAAGAAGCTATTATCTTGTAGAGTTAACATTAGGCGGCTCTGTTTTGTTCCACTGGGTCGAAGCACCACATTTTTAATGTTATGACTTAGCTGTTAAAAATTTAAAAACATTATCATCAAAAAGGTCTATATCCAACATATGCCAATATCATATAGTCTCCCTAATATAAGGACTCAAAAGAAGAAAATAAATAAATGAATAAATTTTGGGTGGTACTAGGAATCACTCTCAGGACCTTGCATTTTCTGCATCCCCAACCCCTATAAATTTTAATATTATTATTATTATTTTTTTTTTTTTAGAAGAGTGACTTAAATACAAAATGTATTTGGAAGAGTTAAAATACATAAATAAATAAACTAAGGTTTATTGTGTTAAGTTTAATTGTTTGACTAATCTTACATATCTACGTCAATCTAAACAGATTTGATGATGAACATATGCAATACAACCACTGTTAAATTTTTCTTGTTTTGAAAAAAACGGTAGCATAATAAGTTTTTAATTTTATAATTTTGTTTTGATATTCTGTACCATGTGTTATATACCACCCTTTTCCTGTCTTTGTTTTTACTATTTGTTATTGTTTTTATTTGTATTCTTTAAAATAAAATAAATGAGAAAAAAAAAAAGGTCTATGAGGTATAATTTAAACTGTATAATGAATACTACACTTTATGTTTTCCAAATACCAGTTCTCTTAATGCATTTAACTCATACTTAACTCTTAGAAGATATAAACATATACTACTAAAATCCATTTTAAGCCGGGCGTGGTGGCGCACGCCTGCAATCCCAGCACTTGGGAGGCTGAGGCAGGAGGATCAGTGTGAGTTTGAGACCAGCCTAGCCTGGGCTACAAAAGTGAATTCAAGGTCAGCCTGAACTGCATAGTGAGACCCTGTCTCAAAAAGACAAAAAAAAAATAAAAAATAACAAAAAAATTCATTTTATAGAATACTAATTCTCTTGATCTTATAGACAGAAGTATATACTCAAATATAATTCTAAAGGATAAGAAAGTGACTAAACATTTTTTAGAGTCTTGACGGTTATATTACTATCTCCAGTACAGAAAAGTTAAGTTACACTAGTCTTTTTCCCTTAAATTCTCAAGGATATTTGGCAAATTGTTTAGGTAGCTATAATGTAAAAGGAATATAAATTGAAGCTACAAACCTCAAAAGAATTTCAATTTCTCAAAACCATGTCAAAAATAAAGCTTTACAAATACCAAGAAAATACTTTTTAACTGTCCTAAGACTCCCTTCCTATCATGAAAATTACAAGCACCCTAGAATTTTCTTAGCTTACTGCTATCAATGCCCAGAGCTGGTTTATCTCAGACTCTTCTAGTTTTTGGGAATATGCTATAAATACCTTTTATTTTCTTTTGAATGAAATTTCTTTCAAGGTGAAATGAATTACTCTTAAAAGTTTTTCATTACCTAAAT